>VWZY01007755.1:117489-155063 GCA_013399075.1 Chloroceryle aenea | reverse complement strand
GATGTGGCTCGAGCCCTCAGCTCCTGACTGGGAAGTGCAGGAGTGTCCTACCCTGCCTGCTGTAGGGAAGATGCTGGATTTGGGAAGGGTGTCTGCAGACTGATGGTTGAACAGCACAGTGATACCAGGGACATGTTGTGCTGCAGAAAGCATGATGTAGGTACCCGTGCTTTGTCAGTGTACGTGCAGTGTGGTTACATTTTTGCTTGATGTGGTCTTTTCCAGACCACTGCAGATACACTGCCTGCTTTCATTTCCTTCCCCTCAGATGTTGCCCTTGGCTGCCTTTGAGCCCAGCAAACTTTCCCCATTAGGTTTCCATCTTTCTAATTCCAGGTCTGCCTGAGTCTGAAGCCAGGGGCTGGTGTTGCAACAGAGCAGGTATGCATCAGTCTGATTAATTCCCCTCCTAGGAAGCGTGGAGCATTTTTCAGGGCTGTCAGTGGTGGTTTGTTCAGCTGGCCAGGAGTGTTGAATGTACTGCCTGTTGGACCACCCTGTTTCTCAGACGTTGAGATGTAGCTTTGTCAAGTAGAAGACTTATTAGTAAGAGTCTTTTTGAATCTGATTGACTACTGTCTGATGACTGTTGCATAGGTATTACATGGAGATCACCATTAATTTATGTTTGTACTAATCAATTTCCCTATGTTTTTTAATTAACGAAGTTGTGACTGTAAAGTGGATTAACATGATGATGCCAAATCCCTGACTACACATTCTCCTTGTGAATGAAGTTTGTTATTTCCTTTATGGTTTAAAACTGAGCCATGTGGGCTGTCTTACTTGATTTAGACTGAAGAGTATGAAATCAGCTTAGTTTTATACTGTTATTATTTGAGACAGCTTTGAATTTTGAAGGAGAGAGATAGGCCAGAGGGCTTAATGCCATTGAACTGATACGCTGCAAGTTCTTGTCTTTAGAATTTCTTTTGTGTGCACCTCAGCTGACAGCTAAGCACCACACAGCTGTGTACTCACTCCAGCTCCTGCAAGGATGAGGGAGAAAATTGGGGCGGGAGTAAAACTCATGGGTTGAGGTAAAGAGAGTTTAATAGGATAGAAAAGGAAGAAAGTAATAATAATGGTAATAATGATAATAATAAAAATAATTAGAATATACAAAACAAGTGATACATAATGCAAATGCTCACCACTCGCCAACTGATGCCTAGTCAGTTGCTAAGAAGCAGCCCCTGGCTGGTTTTCCCCCCTCCAGTTTCTCTATTAGGTGTGATGCCATATGGTTTGGAATATTCTTTTGGCCAGGTTGGGTCAGCTGTCCTGGCTGTGTCCCCACCCAGCTTCTTGTGTCCCTCCAGCCTTCTCACTGGTAGGGCAGGAGAAGTCCTTGACTTAGTATAAACACCATTTAGCAACAACTAAACCCATTAGTATGTTATCAACAGTATTCTCATACTAAATCCAAAGCACAGCACTGTACCAGCCACCAGGAAGAAAATTAACTATCCCAACCAAAACCGTGTCTCTGTTAACCCCTTTAAAATAAGGGACCTCTTCTGTACTCCCACTTCTACCCTCAGTATCTGCTTGGCATTCTCACACCATTTATTTGACTGCCCAGTGCTCCAGGTATTCATAAGTGGATGAATAACAGGGAAGGGGGAAACAGGTTTTTTTTTTCCTTAAAATTTGAGTTAAAAGTGCAGTTGTCAGTTTTTAAACACAGTGGGGCTTTTTATTGTCCTCTGTTCCCTGAATAATTTGTGTTAATAGAGGCAATCTGCACTGAACTTGACTGAGTTCTGCCAGTTTTGACAAGAGATAAAAAACCCAACTCCCTCTAAGAAAAAGAAGAGTTTGGACCCTGGGTTCTGCCACTGAGATGGCTTATTTCAGCTCAAGCTGGGAACCTCTAGAGAGAGACTCTGAACAAGGAAATCCCTGGGCAGTTATATCCTTACAATCAAGTTCCCTTCCCCTCACACGATGGTTTGGTCCAATAGCAATATTTGGGTCTGGGGTCATCCTGTTCTTCATCAGACCCTTTCTGTGTCTCCAGGCTGGTTATTCTTGTTCTTATCTCAAGATGCAGCTTCTGCTGACAGATGGGGCTACCTTATTTTTCACAGAACGTAGGTCTCGAGGCTTTCCAGTTGTGAGTGTGTGTGAGTTCACTGCTTGTGGCCTAAGGCTTCAGTAAATCCAGCTCTCATGCTAAGCACGTTACTGATGCTAATCAAAGAAGTTTCAATTCAACCTATTTCTAAGCAATTACAAAATTAATGCTAATATTCTACAAGTAAATTATTTTAATCCCCAGCAACACTGTTCCCTGTTTTAGTGCTGGGAGAAATACTGTCCTGTCTAATCTGTGAGGAAGCAAGCATTGAGTTGTGTGATGCCAGGACACATCCATGTAGCGGTCACAGCATGGCAGGAAACCTTTTCAGTGCCAAGCTGGTGACATGAGAGAGAGAGAGAGTGATGCTGAGGCTGGGGAGAGTGCACCTCCGGGAAGATCCTTTGATGGTGGGTCCTTTCCAGGGAGCACAGACTCAACGGTGCTTTGCTACAAAGGTGCAAATTGCTGCTGCTAGAAGAATAAGATGCAAGAGTGGGGCCGGTAGGTGTCCTGAACATAAACCACTCAGAGACTTGACAAGTCAGTTGCAGTTTTGCCAAGATAAAAGGGCTGGTTCCTGGCTCATCCCATAAACCTGTCTTGCCAGTAGCATGGAGCTGGGGAGCCATCCAAGTGTGCTTCATATTTTTGTGCCCAGTGCCCTGATTGCATTCAGGAAGGATGCAGCATTATTCAAGAGAAAGAAACTGGGGTGGCCAAGCGTAAAGGGGTCATGGTGTGCTCCAGACAATTGCTGTAAGAGGAGCTTTCACGTGCTTTGGTGTGTGTCTGCCCTGGAGTTTAAGGACAGTCATCGCTAGCCCGGTGTGTGGGAGTGGGAATAGACAGAAGGATCAGCCTGGCACACTGACAGGATGGATACTGGGCTCATCATTCAAGCACTGGCAAACATGGAGAGATAATGAAGTTTTCCAGTCTGTCCTTGGGCTGTGGAGTAAAGCATGACTGCAGTTGTTAGAAGAAAGATCTATTCTAGCCAGCATCTTGTCTCTGACAGCAAGCAATGTCTGGTACAAGCACAGGAGTGGCACTGGTGCAAAAGCTGCTTCTGTTTCACGATTTCTCCCAGCTTTCCCATTTTTCAGTTCAGGTGCCCCCCGTGCCACGGATGGCTCTCCCTGCTGCAAGCTCTTGCCGCGTCTCTTTGCCAGGTTGCAAACTTCAGGCAGGCAAGGTCATGCTGCTTTCCTGTAAATGGCAGGCATGTGCAAAGTGTAAAGGATAATTCCATGATGTCAATGACCCAAAGCAAACGTCTTGCAGGGAGTAATTGGTTTTTCTATAGTGTCAAGAGCTTTTATGTGTTCAGCATAAATATCTTTGCATTGATTGGAAGGAGGAGATAAAAATCAATGATTTACAATGCAGAAGTGCTTAGAACATGACATTAAAATGACTCTGGAAGACTTAGCTCATAGGGGACATAGTAAATACTCAAGAGGTACAGGAAATGAAGAGAGTCTTCCCAAGTCCTGAAACCAAGCAATAAATTTAATAGAGTCTCTGTTTCTCTGCCTAATGGATTTTAATACTGACTTTCCTTTTGTAGAGTTGTTCTCTGTTCCATTGTCCAGTTGTGGCTATTTTTTACTTTTTTTTTGGTTTGTTTTGTTTGTTTGGAAGTTTAGGACCCGAGGCTAAACAAAGATAATGTTGTTTTTGTGAGGAAACTCTTTAGCTTGAACAAAATGGGAACCAAATCCTGGCTTTGTACACTGATCAGCAGGAGGATGTCTTGACCCATGAGTTCTGAGGAGCACAGATAATCATAGAAAATAAAGCTGGAATGGACCACAGTTCCATTCCCTTGTTCCACATCCAGATGAACTGTATCTCATTCACTCCTGACAGGTTTTCTTGCTGCAATTTGAGCATTGTATCTAGTATGTACAGAGATCAGATAATAATATCCTTTCTATCCTTAGTGATTCCCCCCACCTTTGCAGCCTAACTGGTCTTCCTTTCTTTATATCTCCTTGTATGTCAGGTTTTCCACAACCTTTCTTTTTTGTATTTTTTAAAGGGGCATTCAAATTCTCTTCCCACCCCCCCATGCTATCAGACACTAGATGCAGTATGCAGCAGTACTGAGAAAAAAGGAAAAACTGCTTCTTGTGCCTCATGCAGGAATGGTCACAGCTCTATACCACCAAAGGCAACCAACCACACGGGACACCCCCGTGTAAAATCTCTCCTTAGTGGAAGAGCAAGAATGTTCAGGCCAGTGGTGTCAGCTGGACACAGCACTGGTGTCTCTTGGCTATAAGTGCACCATAGTTGTAGAGGACCCCAGATAGATGAACGGACTGGATCTCAGAGAAGCTTACAGGCTTTTTTGTCTGTCCTGCAAAATAATCCTTGGCAAGATTAATTAGCTCTGCATTTCTGCCAGGGCTAGACTGTCTCCACTGCTTGTATAAACTATCTTGAGGGCAGCTGAACTATCTTCTGTGTCACCTACTGCTATACCATGTACAAAGCAGACAGACAGCAAGCCAGTCTCTTAATTCTTTTTGCAGAAATAATTCCATGTCAGGACAGGGGTGCCTTGCCAGAGCTCTGCCACAGCTGAAGGCTTTTGCCAAGAAGAATGTTTGATTCCCAGTAGCACCCCAAGACTAATGCATTCACTTTACACAAGAGTTTCCCAGCTTTTTTCCAGTGTGATTATCTTCAGGCTCTTCTGGGATTTTCTGGTGATCCTTTCACTCTGGGGGTGGCGAGACACTCGAACAGGTTGCCCATGGAGGTTGTGGAAGCTCCATTACTGGATGTGTTCAAGACCAGGCTGGATGGGGCCTTGAGCAACCTGGTCGAGTGGGAGGTGTCCCTGACAGTGGCAGAGCAGGTAGAGCTACATGATCTTGAAGGTCCCTTCCAACCCAAACCATTCTATGATTCTATAATTCACTTCCAGCTGCTTTTCATATAAGAGAATTTAATTCCTGTAGGGCTGGAGAATGAGGCACAGTTGTAATGGCTTTTGCTGGAAGTATTTATATACTATTTTTATGGTAAACAGAAAATTCCTAACTGCCTTTCATTGCTGGCAGCAACTTGGGTGATGAGCTGTCCCCTGGAGAGGATAAATGCTCTGAGCTCCCTAAGGACTTGCGACCCCTTGTCCGTTGACAGTTTAGGATCCTGGATTTGACTGGTGCAGGACACCATGGGATGTGGTATGCAAGTGGAGTGCTGGTCTGTTCAGCTGAAAGTCAGATGTTGTGTGCTTGCATTTATGTGAGATGTACAAAGTAGGATGTCCCTTAAATACTCTGCTGGCAGTCACTGTGCATCAATATTAGCAAAGGACAGCATAAAGCTTCACTCTGTTCTTGAAATACTGTAAGTAGCAAGGGCAGGAAATCATCTGAAGGGAATTGGCCCTGATATTTTCAAGAATTTGCACTGATTGCATGCAGCTACCTCCAGACACCAGGTGAAACATCACCTAGATCTGTCTAGTGTCTCTTTCTGTCTTTCTCAAACCTATAGTGGGCAGGAAAAACTGTTTGCTCGGTGCTTTCTGCCTCTTCACTGCATAGATCTGCTTTGACTTTGTTTGCATGATTCAACTGTTGTTTAATGAAAAAGCTGTAAAAAACCCCAACCTGTGGAACAAACAACACATCAGTAATACATACAGAAAAATGAAAAAGCGTGTGCACTGCCGAAGTGACGTGGAAACAACAGGGGATGTGATCTTCTGAGATCTTCTGACCTTTTCTTTCCCCAAAGCTCTGAGGGAGCTCCTGTTTTTCCACCTGGCTGTTGTCAGAATTGATGATTTGTGCTCACCAGCTACCCAGCCGTGAGCTGCTTTTGAATCCAGTCCAACCCAGCTCCTCTGCTAGGCAGACTGGTGTGGGTAGTGCTGACTGTACACTTTATCTGGCATTGCTGCCCTAGGGTGAGGCCAGGAATACTTTCATTCTTAATTTTTTAAGGAACAAGTCAAGGCTACAGCTGAACTGAGGACAGAAACATGCTGTGAGCTGACGTAATTAACTCTGCTTTGATCAAAGAAACACGGATTGATTTGTGTATGTCTTTATAAGTATTACAGAGTTACAGGACACATGATCTTGAAGGTCCCTTCCAACCCAAATAACCTAACCCTTCAGATTGCTGTTCTGGGTACTAGTTCCTGGTTTCTGTGCCCAGCACCAGTGCTGGTGTGCAATCTGTGTTCTACAGAACCCTTCCCCCCTGCGCCTGCCAGCTCCCCTGCATGTGGGCAGGGTAAGGTGCTGTGTGGGCACCCTGTAGAGCACCCTGGACTGTGGTGCCCTAGACTTGGTTGACATCTTGAAAGTGCCAATGCAATGCACGTTACCCTTTTTATCAAAACTGGGTTCATTTGTCACAGAACTCTAGACAGATGAAGAGCCTGTCCATGAGAAGCCAGGCTGACTCCTCTGTGCCTGCAAGGGGCCCTGGCTTTTTGGCTACCTGTTTCTCACCAGGGAGTGCCTGCACTGTTGTAGGAGATCTGGTTTCTAGATTACTCCTGCAGACAAGATGACTGGATTAGCCGTGTTGACTTGTTTATACCTGCAAAACCATGAAAGATGCAAGGTTGCCTTCTATTTGGTTCTTTGGCAAAAGCAATTCTGAACAAAGAGTTCACGATGCATTTTGCTAAGCGATTATATCTGGTTTTCTCCCTTCTTAGTGCTGCTCCTCTTCCTGTGCCGTTCCCATTGCTCTCCCTACCTTGTTGATTGTTGAAGAGTGATGCTGGATCTCTGGGTGGAATAAATTTACGACAGTTCAAAGCACAGCTTAGGTGATCTGACCATATGGTTGCCACTGGTGAATTAAAATTAGGCAACAGTGACCTTGTGCTGGATGAACATCTGGCATGCCGTGTGTTATCTCAGCCCCCTCTGTCCAGCCATTGATGTTTTTACACTTGGGTCGCCAAATGCCAGCCCAGCTCATGAATATCTGTGCTGAGTCTACATGTTAATTATTATGCCAAGGGATGATTGTACAAGAGCTTAGAGGAGATGGGTTGCAGGTGTCACCTGAAAGCAGCCAAATCCCATGTTCTCTTTACTCTCATTCCAGCCAGTTCAAGACCATGAAGGCGATGGCTGTGCACACAGCTCAAGGGTCACATTGGCTTTAGGAAAGCTGTAGGTGTGTGACTCTGCCAAGGGATGATTGGATACCTTCTACTCACTGTCCAGGCATTGGCAGGGGGAGCCCCGTGGGCTCTGCAGCAGAGTTGTTGGATGTGCCACTGTTTCCCCTTGGCATGCCTGCCCATGCTGTGCTGCCCTGGTCTGGGGAGCTGTTCGTGCCAGAGCTGACCAGTAACCTGGCACGTCTCTGCTGCAGCAGCTCCAGGGTACAAGTGGGGAAATGTGCTTTTGGCTCTCTGGAGGTGTCTGACAGGGGTCATACTGGTTCCCCCTCCTCTGCCCATTAAGGGAGCTGGAAGGACCATTTCTGGTGGATGCTTTGGCCATTTTTTGGACTAGTGTTTTGTGTGTGTTGGGATTTTGTGTGTGTTTTTGATTTCCTCCAAAGAGAAGAAATCCAAATTTATCCTGTAGTTCATTTTTATTCTTGGCTGCTCATCATCACCTGCTGCTCATTCCGACTTTTGCAAGCTGTGGGTGGCCAGGCTGGGACAAACCACAAGCCCTGTAGTGCTTTCCCTTCTCTGTCTCCAGTGTTCCCTTGTAAGAGCCCTAGAGAGGGCAGATTGCTGTATGAGCACACAGCAGTGACTGGGAACATCTGTTCAAGCCATAGATTAAGCAGAGGCAGTAGTTCTTTCAAAGCTGCTGAGGGTTTGAGAGAATGGGAGTGATAGATGAAGACGCTGTTCAGGTGGTGGACTGTGTGCAGTGGCCTGCTTTGGGGTGTCCTGCTGCCTGGTGATGCTGCCTCAGGCAGAGCCCCAGCAGCAGCAGACAGGGCTGGCAGCATTCTCTTGTGGGGCAGCTCCTCTCCTGGCTCTCTTTGCAGACCTGTCAGTGGGAAAGGGGAGGAGGGAAGCAGAACCAGTGTCTGCCCCAGTTGCCTGCTAGCACTGCCAAGGGCAGAAGCAGCACAGATGCTGCTGGTCGAGCATCTGCTTTGGAAGGGCACAGAGATCCTGTGCGGGAAGTCAGCATCCACTGAGCCTGTCTGGAAGGCTCGGCTGGAGGAAATGAGGTTAGCAGAAGTTTCTACAGTATGCCTACCAAGTGGCGGCTCAAGTTGGCCCAGGAGGCTGGAAACCACTTTTTAGCCTGGGCACTTCTCCATCTACACCCAATCTGTGCAGCAACCAGCCATGCTAAAGAGTGGGGATGTTACTCTCCCTGGGCCTGTCTTATAGAAGGCAAAGCAACATATGGAAGCTGATGGCTCAACCTGACTGCAAAAGGTATCTACAGAGAGAGAGGAAAGGCAGGGCCCACAGCTTTAAAGATAAAGGGTGCGTAGGTGCCATTTCCTCAGCAGCTGAAGCTCTTGCAGTATCAGATCTAGCTGTGGTTTCAGTCTTTAATAGCACTTCTGCTTGGGGCGGTGGGGGAAAACTTTTTCTCTATAATGAACTTTCAGGGGAGATCAGATATGAGACCAGAATGTGTGTTTCTGGTCTAGTTCGTGTTTTCTTAGGAAAGACTATTGTGCTTTGTTTCTTTCAGATTTCTTTTCTTTTTTTTTTATCCATGAGTTTTCTGCTTTGAATTATGATGGCAGTGCATTCCTCATATATCCTTGGGGTTTTTATTTTTTAATTTTCATCACTCTCTCTTCTTTCCTGCCTATTGTTTCATTTATATCCCCTCTCCTATTTTATGTCCCCTCCTTCTCTCAGAAGTGAAGCACTGGAATTTTTCACTGTTGAACTCAAGCATTATTTCTGCTACACTGCCTTTTTTTTTCTTTTTTTAATACCCTGGTAGTTGCTTAGTCCCAGATTTCTAGACATCTGTCTCATTTGCAGTACCTAAATGTGATGCTCTTTAGACTCAGCTTCCTAACGTAGAAAGTTTTCTGCAGGCAGAAACCCATGGGAAATATGGGCACTTAGCACTTATGAAAATCAAATACCTCATGTCTCAAGGTGGACAGACAGAAATTGAAGTGCTTTTAAGCCTGGAGAATTTTTTGGTAAATGTTTCCTCTCTTCCTAGCTATCTTTTTCTGATTTTCAAGACTGGGGGAATTCTGCTATGGAAGGTAGCCGTGAACACAGTGAATAGGTGGTCATTTTTTGTACTCTTGCAATTCAGAAAGACAATCCACATCATAAGAACTCTCTGTGTGTGTACTTGATATTAAACAAATTTGATAGCTCTGAGATTGCTTATTTCTTCCAGAGATGCAAGGATGAATTGAAGCAAAGCAGTTTGCAGCCCGGCGTGTTTCAGCTCAAGGCTGCTAATGACGCATCCTAGAAACACAGAGCATCAGCAACTCCTTTGTACTTTGTTAATATTTTTCCTGCAGTAACATGAGAGCAATTACAGCTTGGAAGGATGGGAGCTGGAAGGCTGGAGGAGATGAAAAAAAAATCAGGGGAAAACAGAATTTCATGAAATGAAGGCAGGGGGTGAACGGGGGTGGGTGAGGGAGCAAGTATCTGTAAATAGTTGGCACTGACAGCTGCTTTTGAAATACACAGGAGTTTGGAAAGAGAGGGGTAGAGCAGCTGCACGTGTGTGTTTTATGGGAAGAGGAGAGCGATGTGCAGCTTCTGAGAGAAGGAGCAACAGAGCAGAGCCTTGCAAGAATCCGTGCAAGGGGTGAGAGAAAGTGGAGCACAGACAGAGTGAAGTTGGGGAAGAGAGACTGATTCAAAGAAATTTTCACAAATAATTATAAAATACAGTTGATGTAACATTGGCTGTCTTGCTTGTGACTGGCAGTGCCGGGAAAATTGCTGTTGCTGCCTGCCTGCCATTCCAGCCTGTCCTCTCTCCCCGTATTTTATCTTTTGATTTATAGTAATAAGAGATTGGCCTTCCTAAGAGCAGGTCATGGGACTTGGCTGAGGGATTACAGCCGAATCTCTGGCCCCTGAGCATATTGTAATGTTTGTGAGTCATTGACTCATCCTCTGTATTGGCAGGTTGATGGATTCCTAACTAGGCTGTTAGTGGCATCTGAGTGTTGCTGCCTGCGATGTGCCTTTTGTGTTTAAACTCTGACTTGGAGAAACAAGTTCATTTCAGGCTCTTTGTGTTTCTCTCCTCCTCCTTTTCTCAGCTTTTACTTCTTTAAATGTAGACTTCTTTTGACAGATCATCTCCATGGTAACTAACAGGACTGGGCTGCCTACAGAAATTGTAGTAATAAAGTGGTTGGTTTTTACACATGATGAAAAGATGATGAAGCACAATGATAGGTGATAAAGACACAGGTAATTGCTCTAGAATAATATTGCTGCCAAGAAGATGACTGAACTCCCACACAGAAGATGAACAGATGGTGTATTTATTGAAATTCATAGGCTGCGAGAAGAAAAATGTAATTGATGGCTGTGTAGGTTTTGTTTCAGTTTACTATATGCTGAGCAGAGCCAGGAGAGCCGTGTGCCAGCAGATGGAGCCCGCATGCAGAGCCATCGCGTTTTCTCACTGGAGACCTGGCTTTTCGCTTGAGATCAGAATTCCAATCAGAGCCATCAAAGCAGCAGAACCGCTAATTGCTCCGATGCATTTCACTGCTTTCGATCTGCCACACAGCCCTGTTTTATTTCTGAAAGTGTAACACTTTTGTAAGAACAGTGGTGGTAAATTATACTAGCACACTGGGAACATCAGAGTGGAAAGTGGAAAGGCAAATACTTGCAAAACTTGTGCTCACTGCAGGTTTTCCAAGACCCAGTGCGTGTTTGTGTTAGTAAGTGGCAGCTGTAGGTTGTTTGCTGACCTTGTTGCAGGAGACTCTCTTCTGGTAGGGCAGTCTGTTGTGCAGAATCCATGGGAAAGCAAAGGAAGGGTGTTGTCCTCTGGTTGCTCTCTCTGTGTTTTCAAGTATAAGATAAAAGTGGGCAGTTTGATGTTAAGGTTCTTGTGAAAATGTTGTCTGCCTGTGTATGGCAGTGCTATGGGGCTGGTTTGAGGGTGTGGTGCAGAGCTCCTCAGCGTGGAGTGCTGTGGCATTCTCTGCCACAGGCCTTGGTGCATTCAGGTTCCCCAAGATTACTTCAGTGCTGCCAGAAGGACATCATGCCTGTCGGAATCATTGTCTGAAAGATCTTTCTCTGAGAGGTGCAAATAACCCTACTTACAACAAGGAGTGCCAGCGCTGGAGCGTAAAGATTTTTTTGCCATGTGTAACAAATGCTAACTGTGGGGAGAAGCTGTGGAGATGAACTGGTTGAGCTAAAGTGCTGGTGGCAGACTGCTGACTTCCCTGCGGCTTCTCTGTTCTCAGCAGCTTTAGCACCCCTGTTGTGCCTCTGATAACTCCCATAGCACCATGATTTATTGGTGATAATGTCTGGGTGCTGTTTAGTACATCATACAGTTCTCTCTTCCTCTACAGTCTGGTGCTGCTTTATTGATTGTATAACTCATTTTCTCATCAAGTTTGGTAAGGAAACCACTTCCCACTTGGGTTTAGATCCAGCTGCACCTACTCACATATTGACTACATTTGTAGGACTTGCATGCAAGGGGCTTTGAGAAGGCGTATAAATAAAAGAAGAAACAAGTTCCTTGTCTTACAGTGGTAGTGTAAATGAAAATAAATATGTTTTTAGTACAGAAGAGACTCTCCAGGACACTTTTCTCTAGGGAAGAAACTAAAGTTGCGGGTTCATCACTTTTCAGTGGTTGTGTCAAATTCACTCTTCTTTTTATTTCTTCCCTCCAGATTGGCAAAGCCCCCACATCTTCTGTGGCACCTGAAAAATCTCATTTGCATGCAAATTGCTCCTGTTTATGTTAAAACATTGCTGTCATTCTTTTTTTTCAAACTTCTTTCCTTTTGCCTGCAGAAAACGAGGAATGAAAAAAGTTAAAGTCATGCACCTTCTCCAGACAAGATTAAACAGAATTGCACTGGAAGTGGAAAGATGTGCTTTTTTGAGACCTGTCAGCCAGCCAACAAACAGAGCATTAAGTTAGAGGTGCCAGAGAGATGTACTATGTTAATAAAAGAGAGAAGAGGAAAGGGAGAGCATCAATCTGAGAACTGAAAGGAGACTGGCCTACCAGCTATATCTCAGTAGTTACTAAAGTGCATGAGCCACGGCTGGAGTAATACTAACCAGCTTGCTGACTGTCATTGTGGTGACTGGTTCCTAATGAGCCTCCTGATTTACTTTCAGTGCCAGACATTTGTGTTGCTAGATCCAGGCAATGAGAGGCCTTGGAGACCTCAGCATAGGAGCTGACAGGGTATGAGGGACCTAGACGGCCTGGTGATGTTCCCTGGAGAAGCTGGTACAGGGCATCCTTCAAAGCATAAACCTTGCTTGAGTTATACAGCTGGATATGTTAGGTTGAGCACAGATTCATAAGGTGCCTGGTGGCCTGGGTGCTGACTGCTTCTCTCTGCCAGGCTGGCTTTGTGTGCTGCCCAGCTGCTGGCCTCTCATCTTTCCCTCACACTCATTCCTGCTCCGCCTTTCACCACTAATTGAGTGTTTCAGGCAAAGCACCTGGTCAAAACATTTTTATTCAAAACTTATTTTCCTGGCAGACGAGCTTGGAAGCATCAAAGAACATGATAAATAAAAAGATACTGTCATTTTTTCGGGGATAAATTCTTATTTTCAAAGTTGGAAGCTGAACTGTTGCCACCCAGGTGAGGAGACCTTTATGATTGCTTTTTACTTTTTCTACTTTATCTTCTCTCCCTTCTTTCTTCTATCTCCATTCCTTCTCCCATCTCTTCTTTTCCCTACTTGGCCATGTGAAAACTACCAGAAAGGTCAAGGGAATCTCGGTTGGTGTGAAGACTTTCTTTCCATACTGATGGGTTTTAATTCAAAAAATAATTGGACATTTTTCAGTCTTCCTTCCAGATGTAAAGGTTATTATTGGACTGGCCTCAAATGGGCCAAGGCCTTTTTGGTTTCCTCGCCCATCAGGGTGTAGGTAACAGCTGGTGGAGCAGAGCTGGGCTGGTGCTCTGTGTACTGTCTCCCAGAGCTCTCCAGCAGGCAGCAAAGCCTGTCTATGGAGCTGTCTGTGCCTCCTGGGTATCCCACCGATGACATGCACATAATAGAGGCTGGAAGAAGGATGCTGGTTTGCCAGTGCTGGGATGACGTTACCTGGCCAAGAGAACTACTGCTTGCAAGTGTTTATCCTTGGGGCAGAGAAGGCTCCAGGCTAGAGGAGATCATGGCCTGGTGAAGAATTCCTTACCAGAGAGGTGACCTTTCCTGTCCTGCTTGGCATGAATTGAGAGCACCTTAGTAAAATGAGCATGAACAAAGAGAAGGCTCCAGGTTAATGCCTGGCCCAAGTGTAGAGGAGAGCTGGGATTATGCAATATCTGTGACACATCTGTACAACTGAGTTGCAGAACCAGGGAACTGTTATTGACTGGTGTCAGTTGGGCCAGCATTATAGGCTGTTAGTTGCCAGGTGATTAGCAGTGTGAACTAGTTTTCAGATACCATGTCTGCTGGGACTGCTGCCCCTGAGCTTAAAGCAAATGATCAGAAAGCTTTATTTGACAGGTAAAGCTACTGGGGCAAGTTATTTGTTTGATCTAGTAAGTGAAAGCTGCAAACCAAGCAGTTACTAGTTCATCTTTTGTTAACAGCTTGAAATCTTCTGGGTTCAGATTATTTTTAAATGTAAAAATAATTTTAAAAGTTAAACAAAAAACAACCAACAAAACAACTCCCCCCCCCAACATCAGTCTGTAGTGCACTGCCAGAAAAAGGGCTGTGCTGTGGCAAAGCAAAGACTGGTGATGGTGGCTGGTAACAAGTACAGGGGCAGAAGTTCAGAACAGAGTTTGTGTGTTCCAACTTCAGACAATCAGTGGTTTGGTGACTTTCTAAGTCAGAGGTTTCAGCGTCGCTTTTATGTTTGATACCCATGATGAACTCATATTCCATTTTTCTGCTTGTTTTTTGAACCCTGTTTGCTTCTAACCCCTGCAATGTCCAGCAGTGAGTTTCAGTCTGTTGCATTAAACAATATGTTGTAAAGCATTGTGTTTTGCACCTGATAACTACTTTGCATTGTGGCCTCTAGTTGTTTTCTAGAAAGGAGTAGTTCCAATTCATTCCTTATTTGCCACCTCCATACCACTTACCATTTTATTACCCCTCCATCCCTTCCCCGATCCCATAATTACCTCTTTCTCTAACTGAAAAATTTATGTTTTTCACTCGATTAGAAGCTATCTCAGACCCTTTATTCAGGTTGTCTGTCTCAGTGTGGTTCTGTTATAACCTTTTCTGCACTGCAGTGAAAAAAGGGACAGCAGTATGGATTTGTAGTGGCAATACTGGTTTTGTGGTCTTACTCACTACTTTCATAATCCTTCTTTACTTGTGCTGTTACTGAACACTGACCTATTTTCAAAGAACTGTTTGGACAGTCACCAAGTTCCCTCTTCTGTGTGAAAACAGCTGAATTATGTCCTTCAGCTACTCTGCAGGTAACGCTGGTGCAAAATCTGGCTTTCCTATTCTAGGCCTATCATCGTGAGTGCTCCTTGTACACCTTCATCGTCTCTGACCCCAGCAGCTCTCGGGAAGATGTCCTATTTCTGCAACACTTGAAAAAGAGCTGTAATTAAATTTTTATGCTGTTAGGATGTTGCTTAGTGCAGTTGGTTTTTTTGGTCCTTCCTATGATTCTGCATTTAACTTGACAGAAGTTCACTATCTTTTTTGTTTTTTTTTCTTTTCCTCTTCTGGACATGATATTCACATTATGAGGGACAGTCTTTTTCCCCTTTTTGTCTCTACTGCCAGTAATTGCCTTAATCTGCGGTTCAACCCCAAACAACAAATTGATTTTTTGGTCCTTATAAAGTATTTTGAATTGATGGTATAAGTATCCTGATGTTTTCCTACAGTATGTGTACATGGTCTCCTTGAAGTATTTCCACTTTTCTGGCTACTTCCTTTTACTACTGCACTGATTTTTATGTATCTCTCCTTTTTCAAATCCAGTCTTATTGCTTAGATTTCTGTGGGCTTCTCTTCTTCTATAGGCTACTGAAGAATAGCCATCCATGTGTGTTGCTGGGGACTAGGTGCTTTTCTATTACAGGTTTTTAACCAGTTACTTATAATGTCTAAAAATAGTGTTTTCATCAGCCTGCCAAGGTAGCTTCCCAGTCTGTGGGGACTAACTGTAGTTTCACTTCATTCCTGTTTTATCTGCATTCTCAGTCTCCTGGAGCCTTGTGGACAGTGTCACAAGCCGATTGGTTTTAAACAAACCTTAACTCATGCTGCTGTAACATGTCACACCATTTCCCTACTGGCCTTGCTTACTCTGATGTTCTTCTGCTTCTTGTATTCAAGGAGTTACAGCTTCTCACTGGGTTTTGTCTTTCCTTGAGCCTTACCTTGCTGTGTCCATCTTATGCGAGTGCCTCCTCTCCCAGCAAGGGATGAGGAGCACTTTTCAGTTACAGGTCTCCAGCTGGACTTGGCACCATTGACCACCACTCTATGGGCTCTATTGTGTAGCCAGTTCTTAATCCATCTCGCTGTCTCTTTTTTCTATCTCACGCTTCCTGAGCTTGCTTATCCATGTAGATGGAATGGAATCCCTCACTGGTCAGTTTAGGGTCACCTGTCCTGTCTGCTCCTCCCCACAGGTGTGACCTCTTGCTTACAGTGTGGAACATAAGGTTTAGCCGTGACCTTGGTCTCTAAAGAAGCAAGTATCAGCAAAAGCCTTCCTGCACACATCCATTCTTGGTAGTAACTCTAAACATCAAGTGTTATCACTGCTTGAAGCACACACTGTCTGTGAAAACATGCTGTTAACTTTAGAAAGTGTGTTACTCATGAGACTGAGCTGAAAGTAAAATCACTGAATAGATTTCTGTTTCAGCAAATACAATTCTGTTTCAGCTCAAACCAGGACAGGGGATCATCAGATATACAGACCTATGTGAGTAGTGACGGGGTGGTGGACAGCAAGTCTTGTTCACTGCCCTACAAGGCTGGGGGGTATCAAGGGAAGCTGGCTTCAGGAGGACCAGAAGGAGCCAGACCTTCACGCAGTGGGTGATAAATCTGCAGAGATCTCTGCTGAATAGTGTGTTGGGTACAGAAAGTGTACCTGGGTTCAGTGTAAGGCTGGTTAAGTATCTGGAAGAAAACAAACCATGTCAGGCTCCAAAAATCCTTAGAAATGAACATGGTTGGGGGTGGGAAGGCTGTTCAGGAGAACGGACATGTGGGTATCCTGCCCTAGCTCTTTCCTCAGCATCTGCTTTCAGCTGTGCTGGTCTGAGAGCAGGCTGCCCAGGGGAGAGGGGCCTTGCAAGGCAGAAAGGCTACTGGTACTTTCTCATCTGGTGCTGAAGCTTTTACTGTAGGTTTTGATTTACATCTTTGATCTCCACCAGACCTTCACCTAATTGAGTAGATTGACCCTGGCTCTTACATGGCAGGCAATTAATCAAAGGCTGACTAGTCAGCTCTCTCAATGCCTGGCACCTTGCAAAAGGGCTGGGAATCACTTCTGTGCTACATCCACAGACCAGTTTTGTGCTCTGAGATTTATTGCCAGTTAATTCTATTGAATTCTGTGGATTTTCTGTAAGCTTTAATTATTATAAGCCCTGAAATGTAATAAAAATTACTCAGCTACTAGAAGTGGGAATTTAATAACTAAGTTCTGCAGATGCTTTAACTAATTACACTCAGTGGTTCCACCATACTATTAAAATTTAGCTGAAATCTGTCATCTCTCCCTGAAATGAAATCCCTTGTAAACTATCTGGCTGAGCAATAGAGTCTAAATATTATTCTTTAGGATTTAAAAGTGGTTTTATTCAAAGGTCTTGATTTTCACCTACATAGCTTCCTGACCTGACATTTTACACTGCTGAAATCTAGAACTTGACTTTGGAGCTCAGGTTCTCATTTAGCCAGCTGCTGTATTTAATAATCACTCCGTGACGTTAACTGCCTTCTATTAGGAGCTTTAAATTGAAGAGGCACAGCGAAATAAGATAAAATTAAACAAAGCAGAATAAATGTCTGCAAGCAGCCTTCCTGCACAGCCAAACTCATTTACACGAGGGTGGTCTGTGCTGGGACTAGAGCAACGGGCAGCAGAGGGGTCTGGTGTGGAGCCTGTGGCCCTGTCCCAGGGGGAGCAAGCCAATGCTGACATCCTCCTCAAGAATGACGTGAGAGGTGATTTTTGTAATTTTTTTTTTTTCCAGCCAGGCCTATGTCCAAACTCCTGGGTATTGCTCTGAACACACTTCTGACTTCATTGTTCTGCAGGAAGGAGGAGGTAAGTGGACTGTACTTTGCTTATTTTGTTGATGGTGACTTTTGCTGTGATGCTCTAGGAAATCAGATCTATTCCCTTTCTGGTAACAAATGTTCAAAACTCTGATTCACCTGCATTAATACTCTTAATTAAATAAACTAAATTGCTATGGGCAATTACGTAGGCTATCTCTTAATGTACCACAACACTTTTTTGCTTCATCTTCTCACCATGCTGAACACTGGAGGTCTCCTCTGACTTTTTCCATTGCTTCCTACAGCTGGTGGACAACTAGATCCCAGACACATGTCTGCTCTGTAGTTTATGGTCCTTGGTACCTGTATTGTAGGAACTGTCTGCTTCTCTTGGCTTTCTCTTAATGACCTTTGTCTCATTTTTGTCGCTTCTACAATCTAAAGCATGTTGCTTATCATTGAAAGCACAATCTTTTTTTTCAGTTAAATCCCAGACTGGACAGCCTTTCCAACTGTATCTTTATTGATGGCAAATCCTTCCTGTATGTTTTGCTGGCACTATTGGTCTTGTGGCTATCTTTTCCCTGTTTGATTTTCTTTTCATTGCTGATAGATAACTATACTGCATTCAAGTGGAGGTGCACAGACTCTGGAAGCATAGTTAATCTGTTTAAACTGTGGATTCCCTTCACATTCTGAGGCATGGGAATTTCCCAGTACATCTGAGTTTCTCTTCAGAGTTACTGAAAGTTTTTGAGGAGCATTGTTTTGATATCTGTTGTGAAAGTATTCATTTCCTCCCCGTTCCTGTCTGTATTCAGACAAATTTTATTTCAGAGCATGGCTGGAGCTGGGCTGGGTTGGCAGCACAGCCTTGGCATCCTCCTTTCCCCTGCTTGTGTCGGTGTGCTCCAGGCAGATCCCTGACTGTCATCCACGTGTGCTGGGCATGGACCGATGACAGTGCTTGTTTGTGTCAAGTACTGCAAAGGTTTTGTGATAACATTCCTGGTGTTTTGGGCTCCTTATTGACTGTCTGCATTTGCTTGTGAATCTCCAAATGGATTTACAGTGTATCATGAGCAGCTGGTCTCTTTCCTTCAGTCTGATACTGCTGTTTGTCAGTGTCACTGGGATTAGATTGTAGTGTTTGTAGATGGCAAGTGTTTGAATTAGCTAAAGCCACTCTGGTGACATCTTCCTCTTATTTAGCAGTGTTCTCAATAAGTGCACATGTCATGTGTTTGATGTGTTGTTTTGTGGGTTTTGCTTGTTTGTTTGTGTTTTTTGTTTTGGTTTGGTTTTTTACTTCCTGCAGTATTTGGTTCTGTCTCCCTCATCCCTGTCAAGATAGGTGTTAGGGTGCATATTTTCCTCTGCCTCTCCTATCCCTTTCCATGGTAGAATGGTTGCTATTGCTTGTCTTCCAGGTCTGGCTCCCTCCTCCTTCCAGCCTTTGCAAAGCCTCCTCTCTGCCCTTCCCTCACCCCTTGGTAACAGGTCTGGGTCAGTTCAGGTGCCACCCTGTGGGATGGCTTTGCCCATGGTGAGACAAATTTGATTAATCAAAGGGAGAAATGACATTCCCTGTCTGGGAGGTGACTAAAGGGAACATTCTGGTTCTGCTCCAGGTTCATTATAGGGTGATGAGTTTTATTACATCAGGGCAGGGGCATCTGAATAGCACTCATCTGGGTTTGGCTCAGTGCAATGAGCCGCTGCCTGTAAGTAGGAAGAACGTGGCATGTGAAGGCACTGAGGACTTTGTATGACTTTAAACTAAAAAGGCAAATTCAGATCAATGAAGAAGTTCAGCTAGAATACCATCTCACTCCTATCTCTGGTGCACCTTGAAAAAGAAGAATTAGAAATCAATTTATGAGGGGTTCTCTCAGCAGAGCCTTGCCAAAGGGCTTTCAGCAGGGCTTTGAGGGTGAGCGTGGATGGCTGGGGGAAGATCAGAAGGTTTGGCAGCAGGTGTCTGAAAGGGATCTTGCTGCTTGGCCAAACTGGAAGCACATCGTGTTGCTGGGGGAACTGGCCATACCATGGCTCCCAGGTGAAAGGATGCTTGATCTTTAAAATAATGGTGTAAAGGTTTTTGTAAAATACACTGTCCGGGTTTTAAAAATACTGGCTTGACATTTAACGGGACACGAAGGGAATATTTCCACAGTTTAGCTGGTGGTTGACAAATAATAAAAACTGGCTACATATGAAAATTTATTTGAATTTCTGCCAGTTGTGCTCTAGCTCTTTTTGCACAACAGTTCTGAAAATAAAAGCAAAACAAAACAGAAAAAGGTCAGCATCGAGTTGACAAGGATGAGAGTTTATTCTCCTAATATTACTGTGGCATTATTTCTGGATTACTTTTTCCATTGAAACTTTATAAATGGCAGATCAAGAGTAAAGTTCAGAGTAAGAACTTAATGTGGGATGGCAAGGAAAGCAGCTGATTGCATGGGAGTCAGAGTGGAAGACTTAAATGGTCTCCCATTTTGCATCATAAATGCAACAGTGCTGATGAGTGCTGGAGAAATTTGAATAAGAGTGAATAAACATCATGTTACCACAGAAAAGATGTTAGGGGCTACAGTGACCGTTACGATGGGGGGAGTTCAAAAGTAAGGGAATAGCAGAATAATCAATGGGAAGAAGTTTGGAGTGAGCTAATTCTCTGGCACAACGCTAACGCAGTGGCAGTGGCACAGATAGAGGATGGTTTTTCTGGGTGCTGGGTAAGCTGTGCTGAACCTGTGACTTTGTTCTCTCTTCAGCAACTTGTTTTACTGCCTCCCTTCTGGAGCTGCTACTTGGACATTTATTTTCAATCATGCAGCACTGGGACTATATACAAGGAATAAGGCACCCACAGACCTGTGTGCTGAACCACCCTGGCTCCTTCCTGGTAGCTCATCTCTGCAAATTGCAGAGGGATTGGTGCTCACTTCTAAATTAGCAGGGAAATTGCCCACTGACCTAGCAGACCAGGCAAGTCTGCTGGGCAATGGATGAAACTTGCTCAATCAGTGGGCTTCAGTGACTAGTCTGACAGAACTGGATTTTGTGTTACCCTTGTTCTGCTTCGCCCTTGAATGTTTTTAGCAGAGTGCCATGGCCACTGCCTGCTGCTCTGGGACCTGGTACAGCTGATCAGCAAGATCACTGAGCCATGCCTGATGCTGGCATCACGAAAACAGGGGAGAGGCTGTGAATATGGAAAGAGCCCTGCTGAAAGGCAGGTGTCCCCAGCAGCAGCCTTTCACCAGGGCTCTACCCATCCTGTGCTTTTTGCCTGCAGCCATCATCAGACTACCCAGGGAATGAGATGCCCTGTTCAGTTGCTCTATCCATGGGGAAACTGGTGAGGGAAGTCAAGGGGCTTCATGTCTGCTCAATAAGTACTTTTTCCCCCTTTTGAGCTCTTTCTAAGTAGCTTTTATTTTGAAGCTGCCAGTCTGGACTGCTCTTCGGGGATCTGCCAGGCAGCAGCTTTTAGAAACAAGATCATCAGAATGCCTTTTTTTGGTGGGGGAAGAGTTGCAGTAGGAACACCTGCAGAAAATTGCCTCAGGGAACAGTTTACCTTAGAGAGGCAAGATGCTGCTGATAGCTGCTTAGAGCCAACTTACAAACTGCTGCAGGCAATGGAGCCAGAAGCTCTTTTGGTTGTGAGGAGCCAGGTCTGCAAGACCATGCTGAGTGGGGGGTGTATCCTCCTTTCCCCCATTTTCTGTCTGCCTTCCCCAAATTCTATTGTGTTTTGGTCATTGTGAGTAGCTGGGTTCAGGTGTGTGATTTTATTTTACAGTCTTTTTTTTCTCCATGCTGTTTTTCTGGAGCACCAGATATTCTAGAAGCTGAGAACAAAATTTTGCACTAATTAATAAATTGCTGAGGAGAGCTCTGGTTTCAGTGCAGAAACACCTTTTGCAGGCAGACATGGAGGGGACAGGTTTGCCCTGAATACTGGGGAATAATTGCCAGTTTCTAAAGTGGATCCAAAATATTTATGACCAAAGTGTGATTTTAAGTCTAGAAAGAAATTATATCTCTGTACAGGAGAGAAAAATCACTTACAATTTAATGATAAATGAATGGCAGATTTTTTTGGGGCCATATATTCTGGCAAGGTAATCGGTCAAATAAAGACCTAGCCCTCATGAGGTGAGAGCAGTAAGG
Organism: Chloroceryle aenea; assembly: GCA_013399075.1. NCBI lineage: Eukaryota > Metazoa > Chordata > Aves > Coraciiformes > Cerylidae > Chloroceryle > Chloroceryle aenea. Next base: position 133,398 of record VWZY01007755.1, on the reverse strand, counting down.
AAAGCTGCAAATGAGGCATTATTTTTTTAAAGAAACTCTGTAGGAAGTGGCATGGACTGCTTTATCTTGTGTTTCGCTGGCTAACATTCCTTTGGTGGCTGTCACATGTTTACCAACCAGCAGCCTTCCTTCTTCCTTGGACCATTAAATCAACAAGCACATGCAGTGAAAAGAACAAGAGCACAAGCACCACTCCTTGAAACTCAGGACTGTGCTTCTCTTCAGCCTTGCCCAGCTTGTGTGAACACCACAGATCTGGAAGGACTTAGCAACCTGTCCCAGGAAGAAAGCTTGGAAATGTGTTCTTTTCAAGCAAAGTGTTCTTGGGGAATTTCATTGCTGGTTTGACTTGTTTTGCCGCTTTGTGTGAGCACAATTAGGTAAGTCCCGTGTTTTGAATGCTTTGTGGCTACTCCTTGGTGAGAAGATAGCTTTTCTGGTTGATACTTTGGTGACGATTACCGCTTGAAAAGTGAATCCTGTGTTACCAACAGTTGTCTGGCTTTGCATGCTGCTTTGGTTTTCTTGAAATGCAAAGATCTTGGAAACTGCAAGTAATGAAACAGCCTTTTCTTCTGTATTCTGCTTTGACATTGTGCTGTTTCCTGCTGTCCTTTCAGATTTTTCTGTAAAGCAGTACTAAGACCATAATTCTAGATCCATAATACATAACACAAATACTTGCATTGCTGTTAAGCAGAAAGCACGTCTAATCACTCTACAAGGAAAGCCATGGGTACTTGCAGGTATTTGTGATTGAGGTAGCTTAAATAAAGGACCCAAGTGTTGCATGACAGCTGTGGGAGAAAACAGCTGAAGATCCAAATAAAGTGGTAAGTAGACTCCATAACTTAGCTCAGTGTGTCTGAAAACATCCAAGGAACATGTTGCACTTTATTCTTGTGGCCCTTTATGTCAAGTGTTTTGCAAAATGTGTGTAGGGATTTTTGCTCACGTGGGCTGGACTGGAGCATCGGAACTACAGAAGTCTTTGAAATACGTGAGATCTATTTTAGTCTGCCTCCATCACATCTGTTTTGGCTAACAGTCGCTTCTATCTGCCTCCTTCCTTCTCACTCTTCTTCTGGCTCTGAAGTGGCATGGGTCTCCTTTTATCCCTGAGAACCATCCGCTGTTGCTTGAAAGAAGCTCTGAGTGGATTCTTTGGAACTTGTTAACACAAATGGATCCTCTGAGGCCATGTTGTGGCCTCTTTGATCTGGAGGGGGCTCTTCTCTCAGGTTTTGTAGCAATGGGATCCTGCCCTGCACATTGCTTTTTCAAAGGAATTACGGATAGCATCTCGCATCATCAACAGTTGTTTTCCCTGAGATCATTCCTGCTTCCCATTAGATAGGTGACAACTCTGCTTTTGATTTCCATGCTTTTGATTTGCATGCCCTGGAGAGATAGATATTTTGGGCATAAGTCTGCTGAAGTGAGATGAAGTGAGGAGTGCCTGGAATAGAAAGAAGGCATGATATAGGAAAGAATAAGGTGGGAAAGCACATGTAGGGAGCCAGCTGGTCTCCTGGCCATTAAAGCTAGCTCTGGATCCTTATTCCTTATGCCTGTGGGACTTCATTGCCTTTCCCTTACCACAGAGTCCTTGGTTAGTGGAGTGATGATTTCAGTTCTTGCCCTTCTCCATGCAGCCCTACTAGCAAGTTAACTGTTTTGTTTTACTGGCGTGGATAGAGAAATGTTCACTGTGACATGGTAGAAGGTGGCAGTACTTGCTAAGCTCATCTCTCTATTAAATGCATGACTTTAGAAACCCCTGGCACTTTATTTTCCCTCAAGCATTTCTTTTAATGGCTTTTGTTGTTCTTAGAACATATTTTCCCAGGGCGTAGGTCACTCTTGGTCGATAACAGAGGCCTAGAAATCTTCCACAATATGCTTTCTTTGAAACCACACCCCGCTTCATGAACAGCTGCCTTCTGCTTCAGGGCTTCCTTTTTAAATACCAGCCATTCCTCCATCCTGTTACTTAAGAGCTGGACTCTGAGCTTCGTATCTAACCCAGGACTCAGGGAGCTGTGTGGTGGGACAGATCTCCAGCACGGATGTCCTCCATACCAGAACAAAAACCATCTAAGGTTCCCCACCACCAACTGTGGCAATACCATGAGTTATTTGGCAGCAAACAAAGTGTGTGGAATGAAACTCAGTGTAGGGCCTGTGGTTTTTGGGGTCAGAGAGTAGTGGGTTAGTGTCCTCTGAGCTGCAGTAAAGAATTACCCAGGAAGCACAGGAGACCCTGAGTGTCGGGGTTGAGTCTGCTGTTGAAATGTCCTGATTCCCTTTAGCAGTTGCCTGGAAAGGTCATAGTCAGGGCCATTTGATGAGGGTGATGTAGCACGGAGGGTTGTTAGATGGTAATTGGTGTCTTTTCATGGGCACGAAACTCATGACCACCAAGCAGAATGTCTTTTTTTGGCAGCAGCGCGACTACAGAAAATTCCTCTTCCATCTGCTGTTCGTGTCTCTTTTTGTGGCCCTGTGCTTGTGCGAAATGCCAGACAGATTCATCTGTCTTTGTGGCTGGGCTTAAATGCAGGGCCTGAAAACCTTTAGTGGAGCTGTAGAAAGATTGGTCTTGTTTCTACTTGAAAAATAAATAATAAAATCAATTAGTGGTTGTGCTTTCAAGGCAAAATTAACCACCAAAGCTGCCCTTTTAGCATTGCCAAGTAGAAGTTTTAGAAAAAAAGCAGGTGTTCTGTGCTGCCGTTTGACAGCAGTCCCCAGTCTAGGAAGGTCGAGAGATACATGGTTGTCCCACTTTTTCCTTTTTGTCAGCAGTTTGCCACTGCTGGTTCCTGGATGTGTTTAACAGGAGCTGAAAAAGGGATGGAGTGTCTTGAGAAGGGCTCAAAACATGTAAGACCAGGCCTGTGGGGGATGTATGCTGCTAATACTGGGAAATTTCTTTTTCTTTCCAAGGTCAGGGGTTGAGGCATGGACCCTGTGAGGGTGCTGCTGCCCACAGGCAGCTGTCAGCAGGCAGCTGGTATCCTCGCTGCCTGTCCTCTCTGCAACCTGCCAGGCACGTGCTGAGTGCGGGCATGGAGCTGCTGTGCAGACAGCAAGCACCTTGTGGCCTCTTGCCACCCTCATCTCGTTTGGTAGCTGTCAGGAGATGTCTGTGGTCTATGAGGAGCCAACAAATAATGGGGCGAGGAGGAACCAGAGCTGTGTTCAGGGGGTGCCCTGCTTTCCACAGGCACATGGCCTGCTCTCTGCAGATGGGAAATTGTCTAAGGATTAAGAGATTTGGTTTGATTAGCTGAAATCTCCTGTTGGCAGCACATTTCCAGTCCCTGGAGCAATGGAGAGCAGACAGGTTGCCAAGGCAACGCACAGCCTTCAGCAAGAGGTTTACTGCTGTATCGTCCTTGGTCAATTGATGGAGTAGGGTTTATTTAGGTCTTTTAAAAAAACCCTGCTGTCCGGGCTTTTGCTGTGGTGAGTCATTCTGCCTTGGGTCAAACCAGTAGAACTAGGAACAAGGCTTTGTGGATGAGAAAAATATGTACAGGAAAACATAAAGATCTCAATTAGATTCCTCTTTGAAGAGGTGAGAGCACTTCAGTTCTGAGAGGAGAAAACTTATTCTTTGTTATCCCCCTAAATAAGAGAAGCATCAATGGATATTTTCCATTCTACTCCCACTCCTTCCCCTTCCTTTCTCGCTCAAAAGTAAAATACTTGGGTTTGTTTGGTAGAGGACTCTGTGCTCACTGTTGAATTTTTGACCTATACCAGGGATCCTTCCTGTTTGACCTTCTGTCACTGCTTCTCTTGTTGCTCTCTGCTCCTTCTGTTGCAGAAGCCTTGGTGAATTCACTATATATAACTTTTCATTTCATTATGTTATTCCTCCCCTCCTGGGAGATGGAAAGCTGTGCATGTCACCCCTGTGAATGTCACTGTGGCAGTGGTGGTGTGCTGAACGCCATCTTCTCTGTCATTGCCTGTTCGTTGATCTGGACTCTAAGTCAGGGAATGTGTTGGGATGTGGGCATCTCTCACTGTGACTATCCCTTGGTTTGACTGAGGTAACAGGGTTGTGCTAGGGGTGTGCAGAGCTTTCTCTGAGGTTTTGGTAGGGTGCTCTTATGCATGCTCAAGGAGTTGAGTGCAAGGCCTTGAATTGCGAAGGTAGTAAAGTCTTCTTTAATTCTGGCAGTGATAGGATAGACATACTACAAGGCTAACAAGACCACACACCTGGTGAGTTGAGGGTAGTGTATGGGAGACACCAACAGAATGCTCTTTTTTGTTTCTTTTACTCTTGAGATAAATGTGGGTTGTGCTCAGCAGTGGATACCTTGTTAGTTCAGGAAGACATTGTTGTACATGCAAGAATTACGAAGCAGTCACCACATGCTTTAACATGGGGAGCCAGGCTGGCATTTTCTGAACATGCAGCTACTTGTGTTCTCTTGTGAGTGTGCATCTCAGCTGGTGTCATGTAGCATGGGGAGAAGAGAAGGGATTAAAAATCAAACCCAGAAGCTGCTTGCCGAGAGACAAATTCTGACCTTCTCTGTCATAAACCCAAGGTGTGACCCTTGTACACAGCAATTTGTACGTGAGAAGGGAAAAATGAAAAAGGGTGGAGGAGCCTTTAAAAGTCTACATTGGCATGCTTCCTTATTTACCCTTTTTGAGAGGATGGCAGTTGATAGATGTGTCACTGTGATGATGCATGGTTATCTTCTTTCCCTGGCTCAAAATACTGCATTAGCGATACCATGGCAACAAAGAAGTTGTCTTTAAGGGAAAGGAGAAAAAAAAATAAAAAAAAGAAAGCGTGACTTCAGTGTTCAAGAAAGGTGGCAGACTGACAGCCCGAGTCTTCTTTTTCTACCAGTAAGGCAGTGGTGGTGTCAGCTATGACAAAATGTATCCGATTATGAACTCTGTGTTGTACTGTGACTGAAAACAAGCCTGGGACATGATCAAAGACAAACCTGCTGCAGTAAGAGTGAGCTGAGAATCTTCTGACAAAACGTGCTCTTGACAGACAATTAAATTATCTTTAAATTTTATTTTTTTCTAAGAAATAGATCACCTTGAAGAAACTTCTCTAGACCAGAGTTGTGTCCTTATTCAGGACTGGATTCCTTTTTGAGCAGCATGTGGTGTTGGCAAGAGGAACAATCTGTCCCTTGCCACTGTGGTAAGTTTTCTGGAGGCCAATCAGTCAATGGACACATGGAAGAAACAAGTTCATGTCTCTGTCCTGCTTGATTCAGACTTGTGTTTGAGTACAGGTCTCATCTCTAAGACGAGAGCCCTAAGCAGCAGGAGATTGGCTTTAGTGACTAGCTTCTTTTTCTTATCTGATCCAATCCAGATTGTATAGATAGCTATCACTGCAGCCTTTTTCTTGCTTTCCTGGATCATAGAATCATAGAAATGGCTGGGTTGGAAGGGACCTCCAGAGGTCATCTGGTCCAACCCTCCTGCTGAGAGCAGGGACATCATCAACTAGAGCAGGTTGCTCAGAGCCTCGTCAAGTTTCACCTTGAATGTCTCCAGGGATTGGCCCTCAACTACCTCCCTGGGCAACCTGTTCCAGTGTTCTGCCTAGATGGATCTTAGGTGAAAGCTTTCACCACCAAGTGAGTCACCTCATTGCTTTGTGTGATGGCCTTTTTCACAATGGAAGACAGTTCCAGCCTACAAAACTGAGAATTTGAGCATAGCTCAGAGATTAGGGTGAATATTGAAATAGAGAAGAAATGAATCATAGAATCATATAATACCAGGTTGGAAGGGACCTCAAGGATTGTCCACTCCAACCTTTTAAGTTGTGTAATATATATATATATATATTTTTAAATGAGCTGGCCCAGCACCCTGTCAAGCCAAGTATTGAAACTGTCCAGTGTAGGGGAATCCACAACTTCCTCTGGGAGATTATTCCAATGTCTAATTGTTCTCCTGGTGAAAAATTTCCTTTTGGGCTCCAGTTAGAATCTCCCCAGGAGTAACTTGTTCCCATTACCCTTTGTCTTTTCCATGTGGCTCCATGTAAAATATGAGTCTTCATCTTCTTGGTAGCCACATTTTATGACAGTGCAAAGACTTGAGTGTAAAGATTTCACATAGATTGTAGACTAGGAAATAAATTTTCTGTCTGGTTCTCACTTTTCTTCACTGGCCTGGACAAGAACTGAAACAAACAGTTGTGAAGTCTGTGTTTTTGACTTTGTCTCAGCTGTTTTCACAACTCTGAGAACAGTCCTGTCAGGGATCAGTGGTGGTACAGTAGGACCAAAGCCTGGATGCGTGCCACAAGGTTCCTCACACTGTCCTTGTTAAATCTCTTCAGCCCTGACATGGAGGGACCAGCTTTCAGTTTGTGAATGGCAATTCAAGTGCTGTGCTGCTTAAATTCTCAGCCTCTCTGGCCCTGTTAGCTTCAATGAATTTTAAATACCATGATGAATTGGAGCCTTTTCTAGGATTATTACTGAGATTGACAATTAGTCTCTGAATCACCCTTCAGAGGCCTAGGTTGTTACTTGAGTCACCTCCGTTAGCGTGAATGCTCCCTGCCTGTAAGGACACACTTCTGTTCCCCTGTTTCATCTGTATTTGTGGTGGGTGTGCTTACGACAGAGGAATGGGGTGAGAGCCAGGACTCATCTGGATGCAGAATGTCAGGCATCATCGTTTGCAAACACCGTGTACTTGCTGTTGACTTGAATGAGCACCCCACAGTCGTTTGAAACACATCCAGCAAAACTAGTACTTCATCTTTTCTAACTGGAAAATGCCTTTTGTTGGAGGCAGAGTATTTCACAGAACCATATCTGCTTGGTTGTGTCCTGTTTTGAGTTAGAATGGAACAATTCTGTTCAGTGATTTTACTTTTCACCATTGTCAGGGGCATTGTTTAAGGCCAGGGTGGGATTTCTGCTGCTGAGAAAGCAGTGATGCTACAGGGTCATGTATAACAAGATACATAGCAGCCTTTGTAAGGTGGAAAATCTGGTCTTGGGGAAAGCCTTCTTGAACCTCATGACTCTCACGGGTGAGCTGCTGGATGCTCTGAGGTTTGCCCTCCCAGTGTTTATGTCTTGGTCAGTTTCCTGGAACTCAGGCATGAATGTGTCCTTTTTAAATCTCAGGGGGCAGGTTGGAGAAATCAGGAGTACCAGAGCTGGCCCTACTGCTGCCTCCCACATGGGCTGCACAGTGAGACAAGCTCAGCCTAAAAGGTGTAGAGGATGCCCTGAGAAAAGGAAAATGTGAGTTTAAGGGAGAATTTATCTTGGATCTTCCACTTCTTAGGTGAGTGCTCTTGCTTGTGAGGTATTTCTAGACACTGTGTAGATGGATGACACATTTCTTGATTTTTCTTCTGGGTCTAATTTCCACTATTTTGGGTTGTGTCTGTGCCATGGCTCCCCTTCTGTGGAGCAGTTGTCTTAGTGTTTCCCTGCCTCACTGAATTGTTGGGGGAATAAATGCATTGAATCCTTCAAGGTGTTTGAGTACTATGGTTATGTGGGTCATAGAAGAAAGGGCGATGAAGTTGCTGTACTGTCTCTGAGACCTTTGAAGTTGTACGCCTATGTCATAAGCCATTAACGCAGCTTAAATCTTTAAAGGTGACCTGCAAATGCAGCAGCAGCAGCTACGAATGGGCCCATTGTTCCACCCTTTGATCAGTTAAATTTTGCAGTCAAAGTTAATAGAAGTATAGTCAGGTCAAAAGAGACTTTCAGCCCTTCCTATTCTTTTTATAAAAGGACTGGAGATCTTCTTCATTCTTGCTATCTGTAAATCAGCACATAAAAATAACGTGTGTGAAACTGAGCCTCGATACAGGGCAAGTCCTCCTGCCTTGGATGGGAATTTCACCCTTCTGCTACAGTGCTGCATGCGGTCTGATTGTGTTTCTGATAACGTATTTGTGGATCACCTTGAGGAGAAGAGGAGGAGTTATACAACTGTTCCCTCACAGTGCTGGTAGGAGGGGTTGGGCTTTATCTCCTTTGAAACAGATATTGGGAGAGAGCTGCAATCCTGTGAAAACACACATTTATTTCTGAGGTGTTTGTGTATTGTGTGTGTGGTGCACACGAATAGAATTGCCACCTGTCCGAGGCTGATAACGATGATCTGGGGAGCAGTGGTCATGCGCTCCTCGTTCGAGCAATTTGCTGTATGAAGGATCGGCGCCTGCAGCTTCCCTTGGTCTGAATTTAGGAAATGCTGCATGCAGTGAGTTACTTTACCCTCTGTGGCAACTTTTTGAGCTTGCATGGATAAGGATTTGTTAGAGGTGTTGCTATAATGGAAGCAGTGTTAGGTGTGGCTCATGAAAGCCTTTACCTTTTTTCTGCCTTGCTCTCAGAATGATCCCATTAGTTTTCTTACTCCTTTAGGAATCCACATATGGCACTATTTTCCTTTCTAACCTTGGTTTCAGCTTGTGAGTGGGCAAAGTGACAAGATCTTGATACCCACGTGCTTTGCGCACCAAGTAGAGGAAGCGATTGAGAAACCTTCCCAGTGTCTCAGTTGCACCCAGCAGGGAGCTTGTCCTTGTGGTGGGGCTGCTGTCATCATTTCACCCCACATAACTTCTCTTCAGGACCTGCTGAGTCTTCCTAAGCAGGAGGCTTGTTACAGATGGACTCCAGTGCTTTGTTGTGCCGTGACACTGCTGTTAGGGATGAGGATATGTAGATATGTGCAAGTAGGTGGAAACCTTCTAATACATCATAATAGTAATAATAATAACGTGCACTTCTACAGTCTTGCAGCTTTTGCTAGAACTTCTGCCCACGCATCATCCTACTTGGTTCACAATGCAGTGTGCATGCTAGACAATTAGTGGTTGATAATGAAAAATGTCATGGGAACCAGCAGGAAAATCATAGCTTACTCCAGACATATAATGAAATGTAATTAGCACAGACAGTAAAACAGACAATTTATGGTTTTTTTCGTAATTAAAAAGTACCAGTAAACATTCCTTTTGCAGGAAGCTTGGTATCAAATGGAATTAAAGAGCTATTGTCTGGAATAGGATTTTATGCAAAATTTAACCCTTGCAAAGATGAATGGATTAAGATTTTCTTAATTGCAGATTCTCCAAGTCAGTCTAGTGTGGCACTTCTTGCACTCATTCTCCTGGTCCTGGTCTGTCTAAAGGGGCCACGTCTGCTAGCAGAATTGCCATGAAACCTGCTACAAGCCAAACACCCAGCCAGATTCAGTGCATGTAACTCTGTGGTCAGTATTTCCCTCTTGCACTCTGCCCTGAAGTTGTCTTGTAGTGTGGAGGTAGCTGTGGGGCAGAATTTGGAGGAGGAACAGCATTGTAATGTCTTCTGCTCCATGTGTCCTCTGTCAGATGTCTTCTATTGATCTCAGTTATGTCTCATCTCCTCTTTCCTAGCTCAGGGCTCTTCACATGCACTCCTTGTTTGTTCTGGAGCAGGATACACAAAGGAGTGCATGCAGTTATGCATCCCACTAGTTGGCAAGAGCACAAACACTGTTTCTTGGTGCACCCTCTCACCTGGGGCAACAGGATGTTTGGATGCACTATGGCATTACTCTCTTTGCTTAAAAGCAGGTGAGTAGGAGAGAGACCTGTCTGAAAGGACTGTTCATGTCCCAGAGCATGTAGTGGCCAGCTCCTTCCCTGGACTCGGGTGCCCAGAGTTTGAACCAGCAGTTGAATGTCTCACTACATCTCCTCTGCTTGCCCTCGGGTACAGTCTGTCATCTGTTGCTGTAAGGCCATACAATTTACTTGTGTGAGTAACTCTGACACACTCCAGCAAGGCTGTAACAGAAGTGGCGTGTGTGCATTTCTCTGCTTTTCCTCCTTGACACCTTCCCAGACCCAGGCATTCCACCACAAGCCAGAAGAGAGCTCTACTCAAAACAGTTTTACAATCATTTCCTAGGCATAGTCTTAGCCTAGACTTTCAAGTGTGCAGGGAAAGCCCTTTAGCTGAGGGTTGAGAGGAGAGCTGGGCCACGTGCTCAGGACTGTATGCAGGTGCAGCATGTTTTCCTCTTGATGGTGGAGGAGCAGAGAGCCAGCATGCCTCCCATCACAGAGGGATACGAGCTTCCAGCTGGAGCCAGGTGCACAGACTGGAACGTTTCTACCCACGTATGTGAGACAGTGCTCAGGTGCAAAATCACAGCCCTCCCTCAGAGACACTGTGGCTCAAACCTCTAGTATTTGGCACAGATAACATGGAGAGAAGAGGAAGCTTCTTCTTAAAACTGTGGGACAGGATGCATGAGCTCCTTTGCCTTGTGCTGCATAAGTCCCAGCCACCTCTTGGAGAGGAACTCTGTGGTTTACTGCAGTAGCTGTCTGTGCAGGTGCCAGGTCCTGACAGAGCTGTGGTGGTCCTTCTGGGGCACTTTTCCTCTCTGCTTGGTGCCTACAGTGAGGGCTGGTACAGGGATCTCAGCTTTTGTTGGTAGCTGGCTGATAGTCTTTGCTCTTCAAGAAGTCTGGGAAGGGGGGTTGTGCAGCCCTATCTTACCTGTGTTCCCAAAAACTCTTTGTGGACAGTGTTCAGCTTTGAAAGATTCCACCTAGAAGTTGCTGCTGGGCCTTCTGTGAGCTCTGACAGGAGGTGCATTTTACATCTCTGCCCCAGTGAGAAGGGAAGCCTGAAGGGTTGTCTCAAGTCCTGTGCCACTGTGCTACGACTTTCTTGTACCTCTGTAGCTGATCAGGAAACAAGAATGGATGGGCAATAATGCTGTTGTGCCAGTCAGAGATCTTTTAGAGCAAGTGGGTAGCAGCTGACAATTAGTCTCTAAAGTTTCTTTCAGGATGCCTGGTCTAGTCAAGGGTCTACTTTATCCTGTGGGATTTTGCAGGGTACTGTGCAAGTCTGTTGGAGAAAGGGACACTTTGAGGATTTCTGCAGCTGGGATTCGTGTAGGGTATCAGAGCACATGCTGGACAATTTCTGATTAAGAATACCAGTGGTTTGCTTGGGCCCTGTCTGAGAAGGAGAAACCCCAACATCTCCTTGCACTCAGACCTGAGACTTTTTTATAAGGGCTTAATATGTAGTAACTCCAATGTCCTTGCCAGCCCTACACATCATAACCTCTGCAATGAAACCACTCGCATAGAGCTTTCGAAACATGATTGTCAGTTTGCTACATACCTGCTCCAACTTAACACATGTGCACATACAGGCATGTGAGCTTGGACACACATGGGCGTGTGCACGCACGCCACACACACTTGTGTGCTGAGATGTAGTGATCCCAAGCGTCTTATATGGAAGGTAGAGCATGATCCTTCTTCCTGCCTGTGCTATGCTCAAGGAAAGGAGTCATCAGTGATGGGAGCCAGCCAGGCTGTCATATATATTCTGGGGTTATGGCTACCTTGATTTATACTGAGCTCCTTTGATTTATACTTGGCTCCAGCAGCTACTTAATGGTGACTTCAGCAGCTGAAAATAGCCAGAGTAGATGTATCAGCTACTCTCATGTCCCCAGCCCTGCTCCCTGCGTTCAGATGTGAGAGGGAGCTAGAGCTGGTGTGTGCCTGCCAAATTATCCAGGGAAGCTGTGCCAGCAAATTTCAGTGCTGGCAAGAAGGCTCACTGTCTCTGTGGACCCTGGTTAGTGCTGGTGTGGCACAAGGGGGACACAGAAGTAATTGCCAGAGACGTGACTGTACCCATGCAGAAGAAAGCAATGCAAATGTAGACTTGAGCTTGTTGACATTTAAACTGCTGTAATTCAGTGCATATTTCTGTTCCTACCTTAGACTGGAGTAAGGAAGGTCAGAACCACCTCCGGAGTTTGTGTGACCCATATTCCCCTGGGTTCAGTTCCAAACACTCACCTGTTTTGCACGTGGGCTGTGACTGTGCATTGGTGGTNAGTAAGGAAGGTCAGAACCACCTCTGGAGTTTGTGTGACCCATATTCCTCTGGGTTCAGTTCTGTGACTAAGCATTGGTGGGTTTTGTTTCCGATTGAGGCATGTTGGCCTGTGTAAATTTAGGGGTTGTTTTTTAATCCCCTAGATCACAGTCCTATGGTGCACTATCAAGGATGTAACTGGAAACAGTGTAGCTCCTCTAGCCTAAGTCTTCCGCTGAGTCAAGTCTTCTAAACTCCCAGTGGGATGTTTCTTAGGCAGGGCTGGCTCTGTTTACATCCTTTCCTCCTGCTCATCTCATTTATGAACTGCATCTCTGCAATCACAGGCATCCCTGGTGTGCCACTGATGCTGCTGATGTTTTGTTTTTATGAGGTCTTTGACTTGAATTGAACAACTGAACTTCACCCCTTCCTGGTGATGTAATTATCAGCATAACAGGCCAACTTTTTTTTTTTTTTTCAGATGGCACTTACAGTTTTTGATGCGTGTGCCCTTGCCATCCACAGTGGATGATGTATGTAGTGTTTGTCCCTTGTTCTGGCATTTTGATATGTGTGAGAGAGGTGAAATGGCTTTAAAAGCTTTTTGCTGGCGCCTGCGGTTTGTGGCAGACCCAGTGGTACAGGCAGAATGTGATAAATTGAAATAAGGCTATTTCTCTACAGTTTGACATAGGGGTGTTGAGGGTGTGAGGTCATCAGCTGGTGCAAAACCATTGGGCTCAGTATATGTGGCCAAACCTGACACCAAAGGAGATAAGCTGAATCACCAGAGCCGGAGGCTGGTCTTTTGTAGCAAAGAATGGTAATTATGTAGTTCAGTAACACATTTCTTTCTTAAGGGTAAAGCAACAGTTGAATGAGCATCGCAGGCTATACATTAACCTGTTTTTTAGTAAATGTAATAAAGGCATTGAATACCAGTATGGTGTTGTCTGGTAGTTCTGGAGGAGATACACAAATTGCAAAGGAGGTGTTGGGGCCTTTCCCCTCCCCGAGCTAATCCTCCCTGCAGCCTCCCCTGAGAATTTACCACAAGCTTTGTGGAAATGGTTCATGACCAACTGCCATTTCTTGGCTGGGTCCTTGTTGCAGTAGAGATGGAGAGTGCCTCTCTTGAAGCTGGTCAGATTCTGCATTGATACAAAAGTTATTAAAATCAGTTACAGTCTTTCCTGTTTTGGAGTTCATCATGAGACAGAAATTAAGACCTTAATCAGGGACAAGTTTGGTGTGTAATGAACCCTGTTGGCCATATTCTCAGTAGACTGGCCCAACATGAACTTTGTACCCATTTAACACAAGGCCAGGTTCTGCTGAATTTCATTGCTGTTTCTTCTGGGGAGAGGGTGGGGAAGCAAAGCCATTGCTACAGATATACTTAAATCACATCTTCCTCCAGGAAGTTTTTCCCACTTATGATGATGTTTTCTTTCTGATGTTCTGCTCCTAGTTACTCCTGAGGCCACTGGGTTTTCACTTACAGCTAGAGTCTTCATTATCCTCCCTTCCCCTTCAACAAGAAGTTCTGTTTTGAAAAAAGAGGTGGACCCCCATGCCTGGAACAAAGGAGGAGAAAACACCACAAAGAAAAGTCCGGAGTTCGTGAGGGCCTTGGTGAGTATCAATGTATTATACCACTTTTGGTGTACATCATCTTCTTGAGGCTTTGATTGCTGGGAGAACAGAGATAGACCCATTTGCTGTGCCTCGGGTTATTTGTGTAGAAAGCAGCAGGGTTTTGGATAGACTATTGTAACCTCCAAAACTTGATTAAATGGATATGAAATTGCTACCATACTCCCATCATTGTTGTCTGGAGTAATCTCTTGGAAAATGGAGGGCAATGCTGGGGGAAAACACGCTCCCCACTCTGTTGTGAGAGTGTTTTGTTAATCCAATGAAGAGCAAAATATGAGCAGTTCTGCGTAGTGACACCTCCTTTCTGCTCATGAAGGATACTCCTGTCATGGTTTTCTTGTAGTAGCTATTACGTGCTCTTTCATGCATTTATTCTTGTCTGGAAACATTATGTCTTGGGTAAACATATGAGTACCGGGAGTCAAAATAATTGGGAATTTTACTGTGTTACAAAAATAACATTTTAATGTTTCCCAGCCATCAAAAATACATCTATTCTGGTAATGGTGGTAACTGAGAATTTGGTAATTTCATGATACATTTGTCTGTAACTTTGCATGTCATAAGCGTATAATTATTGAAATAATCAGCCAAGAAGAGGCCTCAGAAGCCTCCCAATTAAGAGGTCTGCTTCTCAGTGGTTCAGTCTTAAAGCTAATTCAAAAAGGGCACAATCGCAAAGTATGGAGTCCCAGGAGGTTTTACATTTTACCTTGTACCCTGAGTTCAGCATGGCTGTTGCAAAGGACATGATCTAGTCATACCTTTAGAGCCCGGGGTTTCATGTGATAGGAAGTCTGTGGGACTGACTTCTTGCTAAATGAGTTAGTGAGCCAGGGATAGGCACCAAAAAGTTAGAAGTACAAATGGTACTTGAAATTATTCTCTCCCACCCCCCTCTCCACTGAAAGTCCTAACTTTAATGCTTCTAAATAAAGACTATGGGTTTTTTTAAATAAGTTTCCTTCGTTGATCATATTTTTAAGTCTTTCTTCCCTTTTCTTCGCCTCCCATCAAGTGGTGTAAAAATGTGGCTTTTATTTCAGTTTTTAGGATGACACATCTCCCAGGGGTGTGTGGGCGTTGACATTCTACGGAGCTGTCACAGGCTATCATGTAAACATGTATTTGCAATGCTTTCTAAAGTGTGAATTATTAATAAACAGGGTGACTTGCTTTTTTTTGTGTGTGTGTTTTGCTCCCTTCCAAATTTTGAAGGACAAAAAATTGCTTCCCAGCTGACACACAGTGGCAATTTTCACTTCAGACTAAATCTTATGTGTCTGAGTAATAAACTTTGGAAACATGACTTTATAATGGAAACACTAATTCAACTTTAACTACAGCTGTGCCGTACAAGCAAAATACCACACACATTAATGAGGTGCTAAATCTGATACGGCAGAGGAATGTGTTGTAATCATTAATTACAATGGAAGCTTAAAGCTGGAGCCTGCTTTTTCCATTCAAACAAAATCAGCTTGCGAGTTGGAGCTAAGAGCTATTTAAAAATATCATCTCTATATTTAGTTTAAATTTCACCATAGCGTTTTGATACTTGTAAGGCCAATATGGAATATGCGTGTAGGAAATGCTAATGCTTTTAAAGGACAGCAGTGTGAGATTAAACCCTGGGCTAATATAGTGTGTCATATGGCAAATGTAGAAACCTGGAGCCTGAGCTTGGACTGGGAAGCCAGGAAAGGCTGTTTCTAGCATGGCAATTGCCTGCTGTGAGAGCTCTCCCAAGAGGAGTGTTGACAAGTAAGAGTTTGTTTCAGATTTGGAATCTGACTTTGCTGCGTTGAAAAGAGCATGATGGGAGCGTTTGTAACGTGTAACTTACTGGTTATCATTCACTTTTCCTCTTCTCAGCTTCTTCTGGTGAGCTGTGTCTGTTACAAGGAGATGCTGATTCTAAAGACTGCTGTTCTTTAGCATCTAACCCACTAATGCTTGTTCTTCCCATTTCTAAGTTCTCAAATGGGGGAAATACGTTTGCTTCCTTGCATCTGGAATTAAGGGTGGTTAGAACACATCTGTCTGCTATGACTTTCAACTTGATAACTGCCTAAATAGAAGAGAAAGTATTTTGTATTTTGATCAGCCTGGCATGACTGTAACATCTGCAATAGGATACACTCCCATCTGCAACAGTGTAGGTAAATGGAGCTGCTGTCTGGGAAGGTGTGTATGGGTTCAGTTCATGAGATATTTTACTTGTCCTTGGATCTAGCTGAGTTTTATCTACCAATAAAAATGAGAGTTGGTTTAGAAACATAAGCAAATCTGTCTACTTTGAATGTCAGCCTGTGCACCTGCAGAAAATGTACTGTAAAGTGTCCAAGTC
>VWZY01007755.1:57785-117460 GCA_013399075.1 Chloroceryle aenea | reverse complement strand
TTTTTGTACAGAGACTGACCTCAGAATGAGGCAAGTGACAGAATGAAATAGGTGTTTCCATCATCATGGCTCTAGGATACATCTGGCTGATTCGTTCCTAATTTAATTTTAATTACAGAGTGTGTGTCCTTATGAAAGGAACAAGATAAGGGAAAGATCTTTGTGAAAATGAAGAATTAATTGAAACTCTTCAGGAGACTCCAGGACAAAGCCTCTTAATTACTGGGACACAAAGGATAACATTTTTGATACTTGAGGCTTTTGTGGATCCTATTCTGGACTGTTTCATTGACCTTACTAATGAGCCCATCTGTTGAGCCAAGGATGTGCTGCTCTGATTGCCTCTTACTTAGCTGCAGGAGTCCATTCACTGCAGGGGCCAGAGCTCATGTGGACACAGTCAGCCTGTAGTTAGGATGGACTTGGCACTGTAAAGGAGAGCTTAGGAGAGGCTCCATTGCTTGACAGAGAACCTGGTAAACACATAACCAACAGGAGGGTAGCACAGAGTTAACTTCACATGTATCGAACTTGCTTGGCTGTGCCTGAGAATGTTCAGCAGGAAGTAGTGTCAGCATGAAGAAGTCCTGAGCTAACTGGGCTGGAGCCTTGACATGGGTCATGTGCAAAATTCCTTGGTGAAAGATTCAACACCACACCTTTGGCATTAATGGAGTCTACTGGAGTTGTCATCTTTCAAGTGGTGGGGAGTATGTGTGGGTGGGTGAAATTGGAGCATACCCCTGTGCAAGGCAGGACCTTCCCTCTCCTGACAGATGTCAGTGGGGTCTTGTGTGAGACCATTTGATGCTGTGATGGTTCAGTGTCCCTTCCTGCAGTGGGAACGTGACAGCACTGGCAATCCCTCGTGTAAAGAGCAGTATCTAACCACATGCTTTGGTGTTGTAACTCGAAAAAGAAAAGGATCTTCTTTGTTCTATACTGTCATCTTCTTTATAATCATGTGACCTAAATGAAATTGTAGTTTCCTACACTCCTATTCCAGTTGTGCCTTGTGTTCTTTCCCTTCTGTCTTATCAGCTCAAGAGTGCTTTCAGTTCATGTTCTCAGGCTGTTCTGCACAGCCACTGCTCTGGCCTCTGGGATTAGCATCATACTTAAAATAAATGAACGGAGATATAGTTCTTAAATAAAACACTCATCTCCTGTAGCTGAGGCTTTAAGGAAAGCATCAACACCTATAACACTCAACAGAGGCAGGAATGTTAGCCAGTGCTGCCTGGATGTCGACCTTGCTTTGTCAGTGCAGCCCTGGGCCCAGCTGGGGACCTGTCGTGCAGCGTGTGGGACTCTGCTGTTGCTTGTAGAGGCTTAGCTTCATGTTTAGAAACAAGTAATGTGAGTGAGGGTGACAGTACCTGTCTGGCATGCGCATTGGACTGGCCTCCTCCAACTGCATGGTAAGTGGTGGAAAGCCCAGGAATGTCCTTCTCCAAAGAATTACAGTTGTGGTTGGTTGTGTAGCCCTGATGCTGACTACTCAGTAGCTCTGTTGTCCATGATGTGCAGACTGAAAGAGTCAGGGGTTATTCATATTGCATAGTAGAGGTATGTAGCTCAGCCATGGTGTTAGGTTTCTTGACCAGACACTGGTAAAAGGGAGAGGAGCTCTTGAAAGGAAGGTTTCTTCGTGCTCAGATGCAGCTGCTCTTCTGAATTGCTTTTCCTCTCAAACCCTCAGAGACTCACAGGAAGAGTGACTGGACATGGGACGGTGTGACTTGCCACTGATGTGGGCCCTAGACATCAGAGAGCCTGGTATGTAACAAGTCTGAATTAAATGAAAGATAAGAGTAGTTGAGGAAGCAGTTTATAAACTGGTAGAACAACTGCCTGCTCAGATCTATGGCTCTGAATTCTATTAAATCATTTGAAACTAGGTCTGGTTTTCTCAGTGACCCCTCAGCTTCCAAACATGTCCAACTGGACTGCTGGTTGACTTAGCAGAAGTGAAGGGAGACAGGAGCTATGGAGGTAACCATGTGCTCACGTGAGGGGGGGTAGCCAGGAAATCATCCACTGCATGAGCCTATCAGGGCTGTGGTTGCCAAACAGCACTGAGCTGCTCAGTGGTGATCCATACAGACCAACTTCCACAGGCTCTGGATGGAGTGTAGGGGGCAGGGAAGAAGGAGTAATGGTGGGTGACTCCTCAAAGTGTTTCTAAAATATCTTCATTGTGTTAAACAGCTAGACATGCTCTCCCATTGCTAATTTCCATGCAAGTAATTGCTCTGTTTGACCCTGGCTGGTTCAGTTGCTGCAGACTGGGCAGTGTGATTGCAGGTGGGGTGGAGACTTGGTCTATTGGGTCTGCTTTACACAACAGCTTGACAGCACAGGTGGGTGGATTCGAGTGGTGGTGCAAATTGGTGTTTCTCCATCCATTTGAACTTGTGATTTCCTTTTGGCTCTTCTGTCTTCATGCAAGCTGACACATGTCAGCAGCTCAATGTGCCATAATTTCTGACTGCAGGTTTCTTTTTTCATTCCCCTAATCCAGTAATTACAGATGTTTCTCACTCCTTTATGTTGAAAGAGTACAGTTGCCACTACTAACACCACTTTTCTAATACTCCAATGATCTGTGACTTTCTTTGTGTCCTCTTTGTAACCCTCAGTTTGAAAAGTACAAACAATTAGTTATTCATTGTTGCTTTTTGTACTACCACTTGGCACAGAACTGCTAGGTTTTTGTGCCTATGGTGACAAGTGGCTCTTTAAATGCAAAGGACCTTATTTTGTTTTGGAGGATGTGACTCTGTGAAGTGACTCTGGACTTAACACCACTGCTGAGGCAGAACATGAAGGCCAAATATTCTGGGTAAAGAAAGTGTTTCCATTTTCTCCCTCCTGAAAATTCCCCCAAGTTTTGTGTTAATATTTTGGTGGTAATAGGAACTATCTGTGCAGTCACAGATTCCTGTCTTCTGAGCGCACTGGATTTACATGAAACAAACACTTCTGATTTCAAGAGGTCTTACAGTCCAAATAAAAACAAAGGTGTGAAGTGATCAGCATAGGAAATCACCAGCAGTTCCTCAGGCCCATTGATTTTGGAGCTTCTGAGTATAATATTTGGATGCTGGTGTTCTAGAAGCATGGTTTTGCCTCAGTTCTATGGCATGGAGAGACCTGGATTTTTTGAAAAAGGCTCCAGTTTTGAACAATTAAGGTCACATTTGCATAATTCATTTTTTCTTCTATCCTGTTCCTCTTCATTGCATCCCACTGAACCTGTGAGGCTCAGTAATTGTTGCCATTATTTCTGACAAAAGGAGAGAGTGCGACAAAGGAATGGGAAGAAAGGAGGAGACACCATAGAGCTAAATATCCTGATCAAAACCACTTCTGCCATTTGGGTATCAATTTTTACCACTAATTTGGCACAGCATCACTAGTAGCGAGCTGCCTGCAAAGACATGAGATGATTTGGGAGTGAGGAATAACTCTGCAGGCTTCCTCTGCGTAGGCTAAACCCCGTGCAGCAGGGTGCATTGCTGCCTGTCTGATCTCATCTTTGTTTTCACTTCACCCTTTTGGAGCTCGCAGGACAAATGCGTTGCAGCACTAGGTTTATTACCTTGTTGATTTGTAACCTATGAATGTTTCCAATGAGATGTGTGTAATTTATTGGCATAAACCATTAGCTCTTCCTTGAATGCCCTGGAGTTTCTGAATCACCAGCTGAAAACTGTTATTACAGCACACATAATCACTTGGAAAGTGCCTCTCTTCTTTTTTTTTCTTCTTTCTTTTTTTTTTTTCATTAAATTCAGCTACATAAATAGCAGTTTTATAGCACTTCGGCCAAAAAAGTACTAAGATGTTCTGTGTTTCTGTTTTGTTTTACCTTGGGGAAACTTGGTCAGCAGTGACACTCACAGTTGATGTGAATCTTGGGCACTCTCTGTGAACTTTCCTCATAATGCTTCCCCAAGAGGCTCCAATCAACTGAATGGCTTAAAGTACACAGGCTGGTTTTGGCACTGTGATAATTTTAACTGGAAATATAGTTTCATCATAGCAGCATTTGGTTATCTTTCACTGTGAGGATGGAAGGGCTTTGCTAGCATCTTGTTAATCATGATTCTGGCAACTACAGGAGAAGCAAAGAGTCCAGATTGTTCTCAGAAGTAGGATGGAGGATTTCTCGGCCCAGGGCTGTTGCTGCATGCCTTCAGTAGAGTACATTTCTAATCTCCCCTCTACTATCCTACATGTGTTCTAACTGGGTTCCAGTCCAGAATGAAGGATCAGGCTCATTATATTTTTCAATAGCTTGAAAAGAGTTACTGAATCACCTTACCTCCTCCAAGCCTTCCTTAATTCCTCCTTTCATGAACAGCAAAATGACCTTGCGTTTTGCACAGACCCTTCATGTTCTGGCCATCAGCTTAGGTACACACCTTGGTTTATGTCTTCCCTCCTAGGCTTGGAGCAGGGTTTCATGGTACATCTGTAACATGGCTTTTCCTGGGTGTCCTCACAAGTAAAGCTGCCTGATCCAAGCTGCCAGGTGGGCATGAGGGGCTGATGCTCTCTGTATGAGATTATGAAATAAAAGCAAATCATTATCAATGTTTTAATTAAAATTTCTGAGAGGTGGGTAATGCAGGAATCATTCACAGGGGTACATGTAGTGTGGCTAAACCAGTGACCCAGCACAGTTCTCCCAGTTTTAGTTGTTGACCAATGGATTCAGCAACTTGCCCAAAGGCAGTGATGTGACCACGGTGTCCTCTGATCTTTGGAAGGCGGGAGCTGATTTCCTCTTGTCTCACTGCACAGAACAGTCCATTTCCAGGCAGAGAGGCTAGGCTGTGGATGTTTTTCCTTGCCTAGCATTTCAGAAATAAGCAGTTACTTGAAAATTGTTTAGCTGTTTTATCCTGGGCCCCTCCTTTCAACCTGTGATCTACAAGCTGCCCTACAAGAGAGGGGTTTGGCAGAAAACTTTTGCAAAGGCCACACAAAAAATGACTGAAGAAAGGGAAGTTTGTGCCTACACTCTACAACAGCTTGGATAAGGGAAATCATTGTAAGAAATGTACATCTGAGGGCAATTTTTTAGGAGCTTGCATATCAAGAAGATTGAAAGACAGTTTGCTAATATTACGAACCTCTGCATTGTGGCAGTGTTTGAAATTCCGCTTATAATAGTCTATTTTTAGCCATACAGTAATTGCACCTCTCAATGGGAATGCTACTCAGGAATAATGATCCTATCAAGACAAGGGAATATAGATTGTAATAAAGGTTATGATGGCTTCTGTGAGAGGCTTATCATTGATCCTTTTAGATATCTGATTTTCCAAGAGGAAAAAAAGGAACCAGCTTTGAGTTAAGCAGACAATTCAGTGTGAAAATTCCCGTGGTTAGTTTTAGAAGATGGAGCTTGAAGTGAATTTACTAAACTGTTTGGATTTTTTTTCCTCTCTCTCTTTTTGATGAATGCTTTTAAAAAGAAATTGATTTTTCTTTCCCACAGGTTTTAAATGCTCTTCTCAGTTCCTTTATTTTTTTCCAATGCAAGTCAAAATTGTTACAGAATTAAAAAGTTATGTTGAAAAGGCCATGTTATGAAATATATCCCAAACATTCCGTTAGAGCACTGCTTGTTAATTAAGGGAGAGAGCTCCTGGGAAACAGCAAGCCTATAACAGAGCTCAGCCCCCTTTGATCCTCTGTTGAGTTTGTAAAAACGTTGCCCGCCTAAACTTGTCTGCACCTTCTTATACGTTTTATCCATCTGCTGCAAGACCAAAAATAAGCGATTTATAATTCAGTTGAACTCCAGTTGTTCAGCATGTTGTTTACTGTAGAGTTCTCAGTAAGAGGGAAAGGACAGGAGGAAAAGCAAGCAAAGGCTAAACAGGGCCAGGCACGGTGGGAATTGCTTTTGCCTGTCTGTGTTACGTAGGCGCAGGATTGCGAGCTGTGTAGGTGTGTGGCAGGTGTTACTGTGAAGCGCTTCTGGTTTTTTGAGGTGAATTATACTTCAGTATCTATCGTCTATATCTGAAATCAAACCATTTGTTGGAGTTGTTTAGCTTTAATCCAGACACGTTTCCAGGTCTTGCATAGAACTGTGGATGTGTCATGTTCCCCCCCACCTACTGATAGCAAGATGGTTGGGGCAACTAACTGGTATAAGGAAGATGCATGTTCAGGTCTTATCTGCTGCTTTGGATGATTGAGTGACCACATCCAAGCCCTGCAGGTGACTGTAGATCACTGCTTCACTTCTATGGCTGAAGTAAAATCTCACCTTGAAAACTCCCTCCAGCTTTCTGGTCCTTAACAGGGAGTCTCTCGTGCAGGGCCGGGGGGTTTGCCTGAGCTGTGGTGCAGTCAGCCACGGCATCTGGGAGCGGTGGGGTGGCTCTGCTGGACCAATTGGGAGTTAGCTCTGAAATCTAATAATGAGAGGAGCTAATTATTCCCTATGCAAATATCACAAGTCTATGTGCTGTTGATTTTTAGAACAGATCAGCACTTCATTTTAGCACCCATATGTTTTATCTGAATTGGTTAGCTAGCTATCACTCCTAGATGCCTGCATCCCTCCAAGGGCTGCTGCTGTCGTGTATCTTGCTGCTGAGATGGAGGCAGAGTGGTATGAAGTTCTCCTTTCATTAGAAATGAGAGATTCATGTGCTGTTGCCTGTAAGTAAATGACAGGTTAAAAATGTATCCAGTACTTACCCACCCAAATTTATTTCCTTCCACACCTGGGAGAATCCCACTGTGACAAGTACCATCTCCTCCCAGTGACTTCTCTGGTGCTGTGACTTACCAGTAGCAAGTCTGCATTATGCTGAAAATGTGTTTGGAGTGTGCAGTCACTTTGGATCTATGAGAAAATAAGTTGTGCAAAGCAGAGAGGTTTTACCAAGGGCAGGGTTGGAAAGAGGTGAGTCGGTGAAGGGAACAGCTCACCTTGGAGGTTACACCATGACATGGTCTGTTCTTTGCCAAAGATTTAATGTGTGGCAGGGAGCATTACCTGAGTCCCAGTGGCTGAGCCAAAAGCCAGCAGTTGACAGGTGGCTACTGGGACAGTGTGTGCTCTGAGCCTGGGGAGTCTGTAACAGCCTTCAGCTTTTAAAATGGCTTTAGTAACCTACATTCCCTTACTGCCCTTGTGAGGACTGTAATTCTCAGTACATACTGAAGCTGAAAATAAACTTACTGGAATTGTACGCAGTGTAAATCAACATCACTGAACAATATTATTTGGCACAAGTGTTTCGAAAGGTAAAGACTTTCTAAGTCACTGATCTCATCTGTAAAAAAGCTGCTCACCACGCAAGGTGGGATCACCTTAGTCAGTGCTCCATTTAAAAATCTGAAACACTGGCATTCCCACTGCATTTCTCTGGAGACCATGTACACAGTAATACACATTGCAGCTGAGCTTATTTTCTTACTGCTTATATTGTATTTACTCTTCTATAGTTTGATTCCTCCTAGACCTCTAAATTCAGCAAGACTTTTGAAGCTCCTTTTCCTTCTTTTTAGTTGTCTTTTAGCATAAAATCTGCAACTATTTAATTATTTCGACCTAAACCAGTCATCCTGTCTGCAGGTTTCTTCTTCTCAGTGTTCCTTAAAGAATATCTGTCTTGTGATAATGTGGGAAGATGTATATCAGGCAAAAAAGTACCTTAACTTTCTTCAAGTCAGGTTTTTATTTAGGGTTTAGATGAGTTTTGAGAAAATGCATCATATCAACGTGATACCCATGTTTTTGTTAACTGGCTTCTGTTCTCAGTAATTTCACACCTATACTCCACCTCATGTTGGTTGGTTTTTTCCCATTTCTGTGAAGGGCAGAACTCTGTGGGCAGAGGGGGCTTCTTCAGAGCCTGTCTGGAGCAAAGCCTTTGAGATAGTTCTCTGCCATGAGCGAGTTCCGTATGCTTTAGGCCCATCACTTTAATAAATCAAAACATAATTCTTCCCAGATTGTCCACCCTTCAATTTTCCCACCCTGACTTCCTGAGGATATGGTGGATTTCAGGGCCAGGAGATTGAGATTTTTTGACTGCAGGTTGTTTTGTACTTTTTTTACCATGTCTCTTGACAGCTGTAACCAGAATGTGTGCACTTCAGAAAAGTATTTCTGTTCCCTTGTTCTGTGTTTTTATTTTTATATAAGGTTTAGCTGTTGAATTAAAGCTTTCCAGGTATCAGCAGGAATATCTGTAATTTGTCCATCATTTCTAGATTTCTAGCAGTATTCTCAATGGGTAGAAGTGCTTTTTCCATTTCTCCTCTCAGTTCTAGACATCTTACGTAGATAGTGTGTCGACAGATGTTGATGGACAAGCAATTTACAGTAATCTCTTATGGTGCTTATTCTGTAGCTCCCTGAATTATAAGTGACATGCTGGCAAAGCTGAACAACTGATCACCAGATACTGGCATAGTGTTAAACATGGCTTCTGAGGCTGCTCAGAATTTTCTTCAGCCACTGTCTTCTTGGATGTCTCAAATATACGAAGCTATCCAACATGCAGGAGACTCGATATCTGCTTCATTGCTGAATTTGAGTGGAGTGGGTCGTAAGTCAGAAGAAGAGAAGAACCAGGACTTGGAGAATAATGGAGGAGTTTATGAGGATTATTCTGAGGAATCAGATGATGAACGACACCTGGACCTCTGGGATGCGGAATATTTATATCCTAGAGAAGATGGTGACATTGGGGGTCCTGAACGTGCTTCACAAGACCTCCCTCGTGGGTCTGACATGGGTCTTCAAAGACAAAAATGGGTTAAAAATACCAGGAGCTTACCAGAGCAGTGTCCTGAGAGCACCAAGTATTTGACAGCCAATGGATCCTACTGGATGAATGATGATCTCCAGCCTCATGATCAGCTTCCTCCTATCACTGAGGAAGAAGGTGAGCCCTCTATGAGGACAGGAGGTCGTGAGCAAAACCTCAGCTTGGGTGGCTCCTTAAAAAGTAATAATGGCAAGGCAAGTTTTGCAGGTAAGCAGCTAGCATGCTCCCTGACAGTATTACCCAGACCTCTTTTCTGGTATTGATTTGATTTAGTTGCTAATCTGCTCATTATGTTCTGTGTTGTCTTTGTTTCCCACAGCTAAAATAAAACTCCCCAAATCCCAAAGAAAAATCTAACCTTTCCTCTTCTGTTTCCAATTCAGCTCTCATTTGTGAGACTAATCTTATTGAAATAAGTGGAAATCTCCAGAGTGGAATGCTGTGTATTAGAAGGCAATCAGGCCTTGTTGCTGTAGCAAGGAGTATTTTGCTCCCCCCATGAGTTGTTTCTGGAAGCAGGACCCTTCAGAGGGAGTGTTTAGCCTTAAGCCTTTGCTTTGAGAACCATCTGCCTTTGCGTCATTGCTATTAAAGATATATATAATCTCAAACCTTGTTTCTTTGTGCCAGGAATCTCAAGATGTTACTGTGCCATGTGCTGTGAAATGCTGTACTAAAAAGCCAGCCATATCTCATGATTTTATGGATGAAAGGCTCCCAAATCTCTTTCCTCCCCTCCCACCACCCCCAGGCTCTTCAAATAAGACTGAAGAGGACAGCAGGCAGGAGATTATGGGAAGGAGAACTGAATTTGATATTTTCAGTTTTAAATTGGCCCAACGATGGCTTCTGATCTTTAAGTGACATGAACAGATTTCAGGTGGTTGTGTTCAGGACTGGATTTCATCCATGCATGCGACTGGTTCTCACTAGATATCGTCCTGAGTGGCTGGAAATCACCTGGGTCACGGGACCCAGATGTGTGTCCCAACCACAAGCAGGAAAGCTGCAGTCCAGCTGATACTGTCCTTGAGTCTTTCTGGTTTAAAGCTGCCCTTGACAAACATCCTAGGAAGGAGGATAAGGGAGGAAAGGGGTGTGGATTTACAATACGGAACTGATGAAAAGCTTGAGACTCGATGAGAGTCTTCAGAATTTGGCTTCAAATATCGAAATTCCTCTTTTTTTGAAGCAAGCAGTAGATGCTCTTGAAAATGCTTGTTTTACAATGACCAAGAGCTTTTCATCACTCTTGGCTTCTAAGGAAGTCTTACATATTTAGCCTTTTCTGTGCAGACTGCAGAAGATCAGCCTGTTTGTTTTCGTATCTAATAGGAATATCAGACTGAGAGGGTATAAACCTTGACGGTGTTCTTTAATGAATGTTAAAATTAGCTCATTTCTTTATTACTATTCCTTACACTGTTAAGGCCAGGGAGTAAATAATTAAAAAGAGCTTTTGCTCTAGCTGTTCTGTCTCCCAAACTGGGACTGCTTCTTTCACATTCCAAATGAAAGAATGCTGGTTCTCAGGTTAAGCATGCCAGAGCTGTATCTCTTGGAGCCCAGCCTGTAACCTGTATAGATCCCCTACCTTCTGGTATCCCTACGCATCACCTGTGCATTATCCTGCCCACGGGGTTTGTTCATAGGCACCAAGTCAATGCTGCAGTGCTGGATTTACTGTGTGGGCTTGGATTACGTGTCCAGTGTGTGCACAGACATCATGGAGCAAGGGTGTGTGGTGTCCTCCCATACAGCTCTGGGGCCTCGTGGACAAGAGCTATCCAGGGCACAACCTGCAGAGCCCGTACCCACAAGAGGGTCTGTTAGAGCAATTAATGGCAAATCCTGGGCTCCTCAGAGTAGGCTGGGGAGCAGTCACATGCTGAATGCATTATTCCGATGGTGGCCTCCAGATCTTTATCTTGTCTCTGGACCACACCCTGCTCAGGGTGGATAGGTGAAAAGGTGGTGAGTTCTCAGGGAAATGGGGGCAGGAATGGGCTGCTGTCACTGTCAGAGCAGTTTCTCACCTGCAGTGTTGTCTGCAGGGACATCTGAAAAAGAGGGTCCTTAAGAGCATGTGATGGACTAGATGAATTTTCCTGGTGAGAGACCCTTAGAGTGACAGCCAGATGCCAGAGTAACCCATCACTGCACCTGAAGGAGAGGGTCCCTCTGAACCTCTCTCCCAGCTGAGAGCAGCTATTGATCACATTACTGTTGGACTCTATATGTATTGGCTTTCCTTCTCAGTAAGCCATTGTGGACTGGAAGGCTGACCTTACAGACCTCCCGAGCCCCTACACTGCTGCTGCCTAGAGCAGTCTCCCTCCACACAAAGCACTTCAGAGGCATTGCCTTAGGTTCTTACCCCAGAGGGAATGTCACCCCAGATGCTCTCAAATAGTCTTTTAACGTTTTATCTCTGCAGTGCATTGCACAAAGGGCCATCCAGCGGTCTCAAGACTTCATAGTCATGAAGTTGGCTGTTTGAGAGTTGGAGGCCTGGGAGCTGATGACTGTTTTTCTCAGAACTATCAAAGTTGTGTAACAGGAGAGGAAGTGCTGAACTGTTATTTGAAAATGCCTTCCACAAGATCTTTGATGTGGAAGAACTCGTTTTGCTCTTCGAAGTCACCCTTTACTTCCAAAACACGCACGCACTTTGTATTTCATTCTTCAACTCTCTATTTCCTCTTTTTCCTTTAGATTCATTCTCTAACATCAAGAGTATGAACTCTTCTGATGGTAACCTAGACATGCAGAGAGGCTCTAATACCCTGGCAACTTAAAATTTTAGTCATGGATTAAAATGATCAAGAGAAGATGTTTGAGGTATCCTTATTTCTGTCAGCTTTGTTACCTAACCCTAAGCGACAAAGTAAGCAAGCATATGGACTTGCCGGCTTTCAGCAAAGGCGTTCAGTAGCATCAATATTAGCTTTGAACATTTTCCCTTCCATTTGGCATTTTTTCCCCCATTTCTGCAAAATACATGTTTCCTGTTTATCCTTGTATTCTTTTCAGAACATTGCATCTTGACTTTATTTCACTTAATGTACCATATTTCTCTCCACAATAGAATATTTTAAGGCTAAATTGGCACAAAACACTTTCAATGCTGAATGCTTTTTGTTGCCATGGAAATACTTCTGGGCACTTACTGAAGACCTGGTTGCCAATAGTAATGTAACATAGAAAATAGATATGCTTCATTTAGCAGTCACTGGTGATTAAAGAGCCACAGAAACCTGTTACAAGGTCATTCCAATATTATAGTTTATTGGGTTTAGAGGGAAGAAAACCACCAACCCTAGATGAGAATCATTTTGTTTTAAGAAAGATGCAAAAGATAATCTAATAGTTGTTCCCCTTTCTTAAACTTAGAGCACACTTCTCAGATGGAATAAAATAAAATGGCAGTTAAAACTCATCATTACCCCTTCTCCTTTTTATCAAATATGTTTTTGATCACATTTTTGCCTCCGAGGAAATGTTTCATAGCTCCCAGAGTAGCTTTTCTGAGTCCCCAAAGCAGCTCACATATTATTGAAAATCATTTTTAGGCTTAGGGATCTAATAAAAGTGTTTGAGCAATGAAATTCTTGAGTTCTTAAGTCAAACGTCTGTTCAATACCAGGAGGCATGCTAATCAGCAGGGTGCAGGTTTGGCTGTCACTGAGACCTGGTCTGTACTTAAATCATGCTAGTAATGTTGTGCCAAGGTTTCAAACAAATGCAGGGAAAAGTTGGTTTTTTTTTTTACTTTGGATACTTTTGATCCACAGTTTAAAAATGAGGCAGTAATTCAGCAGGAAACATTGCAAAGCGTGGTGTTTGCTTTGAGAGATTAATGACAGGAAGACCGACCCTTCCATGCGCGTGGATCCCTGCCACCATTTGCACATCGTGTAGGTGTAAATTTTGCAAATACAGATGAACTTGCTCTTGCAGCTTCCTTGAGACCCTCCTTCATTGTTTAACCTCAGTGTTTCTGATAGAGAAACTGTCTCCTGTTGCAGAATGGGGAGAGCAGCCTTTGCATCCCCCTACGGCTGAGATGCTGCTGCTCAGCTGACTGGGGGTGGCTGGCAAGTGTGTGGCTGCCAAGTCCATCATTGCACATAGGGCTTAAGAACTGGGGAAAAGAAAAAAAAAGAAAAAAAAAAGGCAGTGGAGCAATAAGCCACTTCTAAAAGTAGTACACTGCAAGCAGAGAGGTAGAGCTGGCCAGTCTGTCTGCTTCCCAGCCTGAATCTACAGAGGAGAAAAAGTAGTAATAAAAAAGGTGAAGAGCAGCAATAATTGTGCCATGAATACAATGGCTTTAGCCCAGTTCTTTCTCAGGCCTCGTGTACTTTGCAACAGAAAGTCAAGGTGACCATTAAGTTAGCTCTGAGAAGGCATGGGGACAGACACCAGCAGAGCTGGGTTGTCAGTCACAGCAGAACTGTTGTTGCTCAGCCAGTTCTTCAAAGGGTCTCCGGAGCTGTCTGCTGCTGTGTTTGTAACACTGCTTAAGATACAGGTGAGCACTACACTTAAACTGCAAGTTTTTGGAGATGTTTTTTCCCCTCAATTAGACAATCTGAGTGCTAGCTAAAGGTGGCATTTCAGTTGCACCGAAGTAATTTTTTTTGACCTTGGAGCTCTAGGAAGTTTGACATCTTAATAGGAATCTTGTCTAAGTGGCTAGAGAGTTATCCTCGATACGTGTGTAAGGGGAGGCACGCAACTGAGGCTCTGGGAGTTTTTGAAACACGAAAGCTCTGTTGCATTTACTTTCTTTAGCCTGCAGCTTAACAGGGGTCATTGATTTTTTGCCAGTAATTGCTGTAGTAGAGGAAATTTGTTGTTTTTTTTCTGCTGTATGTGAGCACTCCTGACCTCAGTAAATGACCCTTCATACAGGAATTCCTAGGCAAGAAGTGAATTTTCATTAGGTCCTATAACCCCTATGGCAAAATATACATCTAACAAAAAGACGCGGCTTGTGTGTTAAAACAAAAGTTCCACTTGAACCTGAGACTGAAATGGATAGGTGACTAGTTTCCATGTAAAGTTCCTAAGTATTTATGAACTTTGTCACCTGTCCGGCCATGGAGCTGGCCAGCCAATGCTCTAGAAAGAATGTAGCCCTATAAAAATCGGTGCCTGCACAGAAAGCAGCACGTTTAAAGAGGCTACACTGCATCAGTAATACCACTAGGACCGAGTGAAGGGAAGCAAAGAGTGGACAAAAGCACTTCACAGAAAATACTCCTGGCTGCTCAAGTGGGAGAAAGCACTGCTGTGACTGGAGATACACATCTGGTCTTGGAAGAATGTGGTAGGAGTCCGCAGCTTTCTGAAATGAAGTGCAGATGTGACTTTGCATTGAATGCTTTCTCTCTGGGAAATTCAGAACCACTCAGAAAGTGTTTGCGCACAGACTTTTGTCCTTGTGAAGGTGGTACCATGTTCCTGCTTAAAAGTACAATACACCTTTGCAGTTCAGTCTTTTCAAAGCTTCAAATTATAAGGGATCTTCATTCATGATGCCAAAAGTAAGTGGTGCTGAGAGTAATAGCCCTAAAAGGAGAATGGGTTGTGGTATGTCAGCTCTGCAGCTGGGGGAGTGGAGCCGAAGAGTTGTTCAAGACACAAGTTTACAAAGGTGCCACCATTGTGGGCTCTGTTTTAGGAGTATTACCATTGTTGCTCATCCTTGTTTGGTGATTTTAGACACAGTATCTCTGTAAGCCCACTGTGTGGTTTGGGTTTTCACCAAGTTACTTGTCTGGTAGGCAGAGCTTCCTTGTGCCTTGCTCCTTATGGGGCATGAGGAAGGATGCTCAGTTCAGGATTACTTGTCATCTGCTCTTGCCATCTAGAAGCTTGCATAAGCTGCATGGGGAAGGATGTATTTGAGAGGAAGAAATGGATTTTGTCATTTGGTGTAGCTACAGAACAAACTCTGTGTGTGAGCATGTGTGTTTGTACATGTATTTTCTGATCCGCATTTTCTAAGTGGCATCCTCTTCCCACTCCCCATATGGCAGTTGCGACTCTATCTTCCTCTGGGAAGGTTGTTTAGGACTCAGGAGGCTTCATTTACCAATAAACAGCATCTTGGCAGCATCTGGGAAGTGCTGCCTCTCTCCTAGAAACTCTGCCTCCTCACCTTCCATCTCCTACTACAGGCGAGGCAGGTGTGAATGATCTCATTGTGTTGTGGTGGAGGTTACGTGCAGGCATACTAGCAGCACTCTCTGCAGAGCTGGAACATAGTATCTCTGTGTTCTGTTACAAACAGTACTACTTACTGGTTTGTTTGGTTTTTGTTTTTATTTTTTTTCTGTTTTCTTTTAAATTTTAGTCGTAGTGGTTGCTAGCTTGGCCTGCTTTCTAGAAGGCTACGTATGCAAACCTGGCAGGCAAATGCTTCCAGAAGGGAACAACTATTAGCACTTTTGGAAGCATGGATAATCTATCTCCATTTCCTCCCAGCCTCTCTGCATTGCTTAACAGCCCCAAAAACACTGATGTAAGCTTACATGAGGTGGGATCACTGTCAAAAGGTGAACTCACCTCTTGCCAGATGTGGGGATATAACTTCCTTCTGCCCTCTTCTTTTTTGGAGTTGTAATGACCTGTTGGCATCAGCCATGATTTTGAGGGGCCTTGCAGTCTATTGAACAGTTTTAGTGACCAAGGAGAAAGACTGCAATGAAAGGAAACAGGGAGATTAGAGTCATGGAGGAAAAAATGTGCTGTTTTCTAGACAGTGAATGGCATTGTTGGGCCATGGGGCTCTTCTAGGTAATGAGGACGTTGTTGCTGGGCTGTACTTCTGAGGATGCTGTTTGCATGGTTCTCATGCAGTTTCCTCAGAATGAGTTGAGAATACTTTGTCAATGTGGACCAACAGGAGTGACTTAGGTTGGATCTTAAACTAGTCCATAGCAAAATCTATAGAAAATCCCTTCTAATGGCTGTGAGCTCAGTATCACTGTGAGATGAAGCATCCCTGTAGGGTCTCATTGCACTGGGTGTGAGTGCTTGCCCACTCAAGCTGCGTGCTTGGAGGCATTTCTCTCCTCAGGATGAGAGAGATTCAAGCCCATATGGTCTATATGTAGTAGCATAATCTGTGTGGGAGTATTTTCCAGCAAATAGTATGAGATTGGTGGTGCTGGAGAGAAAGCCCTGAATTTGGATTAATGAGAGCACTGAGATTTGCTGAAGCTCTATGTCACAGGGTCAATTTTGGGGTCTAGACTTATGGCCATAAATAATGTAGCTAGGAAGCCCTTGGGCCTGTGTGCAGCTTTACAATTGTCTGTAGCTTGTGTAAATCTGCAGCTGAGATCTGTTGTCCTTCCCCGATCACCCAGTTGTGCTACCTCCCACATCTGGCCTCAGGAGCATGCCACTGTGTGGTGAACTGGAGCAGCTCGTTGCTTCAGCTGAGAGTTACCAGTCTGTTCCCTATTACTTTTGAAGCAGGTGAGGTGGCCACATGATTGCTACAACTGAAACCAGGGGAAGCGAAGGGGGACAGGGTTGTCCCTTGTGGGTGACAGCTTTGCTCCTGAACACATGTTAGTCTTGTTACACCACATCCTCACCCACTGCTGCTGCTGAAGTCTGTGATTTTCCCCAGGAGTGCTGTGGAAATGGTGGTGTTACTGTGGTGGTAAAGGGGAGCTGTGGTGAATCAACCCTCTGGTAGCAAACAGTAAGTTTCAATTAGAACAATCAGTGGGAAAATAAATATCTGCCGTGTTGCAATGCAGTTGTTATCCGTAGCAACCCCAAACAAATCTCTTTGCGAGGGAGGTTGATTTCCACCCTGTTAATCAGCAAACAAAGACTTGTGGGTGTGAAGCTGATGGTTCCAGCACTGGGTGCTGTGAATGGTGTGTAATCCGTGCACTGCAGCTGGCTCTCGGGGGGCTGTGAGCATGGTGTAGTGAAACTGCTTCAGAGACGAGCAAGGATCAGTGTCCTATGTTTCCAGCATTTCCTTGATCACTTTGATTTCTGCTAGGTGGAAGGCCATCATCTGGAAGAAGGTAGTGCCAGTTCAAGGAAACTTCCTTAAATGTAGCGCGTGGAGTTTACAGCGTGGCTCCTTTGTGTTGGAAGTGTGTATCCAAACCAAGCAAACAAGTAGAAGAGAGGATGATGGGGAACCTGAAGGAATTCAGTCCACTGTGTTACGAAAGCAACTAGGAAAACTGTCATAAAAATAATGCTTATAAGAGGAAAGTTATTTTTACGTGGAAGAAAGTGACAGTGTTTTCTAACTTGTCGGCCACTGGGATCCAACTGTTTGTTTAATTTCCGACTCCACGAGCATTTCCAGCCCCAGACCCCGGAGCGTACACAGCTACATCTGTGCCCTGCAGTGTCCCCAGCATTGACGCTGCATCTGCTGACAGAAGGTGCTTTTCTTCTTCTGCAGCTATATATTTTCTTCAAGCAATCAAACCTGGGCTGGCAGAAGGGGGTAGGCTGGCTCATGGCTCTAGCTGCATCCACACCAGGGGTTTTCCTGGATTAGCAGTGTCTCCTACGGTGTGTAATCTCTTTTATCTTCCACTTCTTCACAACTCCTGGGCCTGTGCTAATAAAACCCAGTAGCGTAACTGAAGCCTAAGTCATGTTTACTCCACATCTGAAATGTAAAGTTGGTGAGTGGGAAAATCAGGGGTGATTGTGCTTAGGCTTCTTGTCTGCCATTTCCTTTAGCTATGGAAGAACCTTAGGCAGCAAAGTGAGAGTCAGTTTGAAGCTAAATCCCATGTTCCTATTTTTAAAATCCAAATTTGGGAGTAGGAAAAAAAGCAACAGGAAAATATGTTGATTTTCATGCTGTTCTCTGTGGGCAGTTCTCTATTTCTTTGCACAGCAGTGAGCAGAATTGGAGTTTATTGCACTGACTGCTGTACTGTTTGGCTACAGAGCTTTTTGGCCACTGCCAAATAATGTCGTGTTTCTAATTGTTCTCGGAGGGTTTTTGCCGTTTTTTGTTTGTTTGTTGGTTTGGGGTTTTTTTGGGTTGTTTTTGTTTTTTTTTTTAATTTTTATTTTACTGGAAATGTCCCCTGGTATGAAAGCTGCCACACTGTGATTCTCTCTGCCCGTGCCTCACACAAACACTCAAACATGTTTGCGTCGGAGAGTTCCCAGCTGGTTTGGTTATGGGGTAAGGACAGACGAAGAGGCTGAGATTGTTGTGTTGCAAAAGCAGGGCATTTGACAATCAGCAGAGGACCTTATCTTTAACACTGGGCACCAGATGGTTCCCCGGCTGGTATAGCTACCAGAAAGGGACAAAACCACATAGGTCTGGGTGCAAGGAGATAGCCCAGCTGAAGGCTGCCTTCTGTTCATCAGTAAATGACCGGTCAGTGTTAGTCAGTGATGCCCAGTCATGGTGCACGATCTCTTTGTCCCTAGTGGCATAATAGGATGTGTGGAAGCATGGATTTACCGTGTCAGAGCACGTTCACCAACAGTTTTAAATACATTTGAGGTCTAGATGTATGTTTTGGTTTTTGGTCCTGTTTTATAAAAAGGCGTTTTGATGATCAGATTCTATCTCCAGTTTGAGCATAAATGAAGCTCTGGGGTGCTCTCCTTAGTCAAACCTGTAAATCAGGTAGTTGTTTTCCTTTATACTTCTGTTTGAACTCCAAGTTCAAGTCATTGACAGCAAGAGTGAGAAGACAACTCCAGACTTAGGGCAGTGCAAATCAGACCTGTTGTTTCATGGGAATTGGCAGCAGCAGCTCCACATGTGTTGCTGCAGGTTTCCTTTATAAAATGTTCCTCATATAGGCCAGGCCTGTGTGATTGCTTCTGTAATAGCAAAGAACAGGACACAGAGAGTTCCTTGGATCCTCCGAATATTTGCATTACGCGTAGATGTACTGATACTGTCTTTGGTTATATCATCAAACACTGAGGGGGTTTTGCTGGTATTTTTTTTTTGATGTTTTTATAGTACTTCTGCTTCCTTTAGGGCTTGGTGATGCTCCCTTTGAAATGCTCACTGACTTCTGTAAACCAGAATCAAAATCTTTAAGAAGAAAGTGGACACACAAGGACAGTATGAAATGAACAGGAAAGTAGAAATGTGGCATTTGCAAACTTTTCATTGTTTGGCCAAAATGAACGTTGTTGTTGTTGTCTTTTAACGTGCAGGCAGACAGAATGCATGCAATACATCTCTATTTTACACCTACACTATTTATTTTATTTGTTGTTTTTTTTTTTTTTTTTTCTTGGATGAGCTTTGAGCCAAATGATGTTATTCTTTATACTTGGTAACACTGAGGAGAATTCTTGAATTATTTATTTCATGCATTTTAACTTAGTGTATTTGGATGCCTGGAAGCTAACTTTGTAACTGATTGGGTGTTTGAAATTTCTGAATAAATAGTGGTAGTTCGAAATACCTTGCCAGAAAAAGAGGTCACCCTCCTTCCTCCCCCACTGTCTCCTTTGGGGGAAAAAAAAATTAAATTCCACAAGCCTCCTTATGAGTGGTGAGAAGTTGATTTGTAAAACAGATGCTGCATAGAAGTAATTGAGTTGAAGTTGCTAGAAATATGTACATGCTACACAACATCTGCAGATCTCAAGATGTATTCATTATCTTTCCAGAATTTAGATCATAATTATGGGTCCTTTATTTAAGTTTCCATGGTGATACAGAAATATGTTTTCCCCTTGTCCTTTCCTAATCAGGACACTTGTATATTTGAATGGTGAACGATTTTCCCTCCCCTGGGTAAAGTTAGCTTTATTAATACAGAGATACTAAGTTGACACGGAGCTGTCTGCTGCTCAGGCAGAGATTCAGCAGCAGACGTATCAAACATTTGCTACAGATTCCCCAGTGCCACCATTTAATTAGCCTGGATGCTTCCAAATGCCAGTAAGAAATAGCATCCGGTGTCAAATCAAGCGATGCCATCATGCTTTGGGGATTGGTAAAGTTGAAGTCAAAGTCAAGTGGCCAGTAATAGATCAAAGTGAGCCAAACTCCTCCCCTCCACCCCTTCCCCTTCTGTCTTAGAGAAAGGACTCTGCTCTGCTTTGCAGGGAGTTGTGTGCAGGTCACCTAGGGAGTGTCCTCACAGGAGGGATCTGGGAGTGCTGCATCCCTGTGGCCTCTGCAAAATTTCTTGTAATAACCAGAATTGCACACTACCTTAATGCACCTCCATTTAAGGAGAGAGCCTCGTGCCCGCAGACCTGGGATTTTGATGTTAAGTTTTTTGTAGAAATTGGTGAAAGCTGTGGCTTAATTACTAAAGCTGATACTTTACTCAGCACTTTTTGAAAAGTGGACTTTTGTTTCAACTGGAATAATTTTTACTTTTTATCTTAAATACCCAAGACGTGCAAATAGAACCTAGCAGCATTTGCTGAGCAATTAAATTAATTTTGTAGAGGTTGCATGAGCTGCAGGTAGTGAATTAACAACACAGTGAGCCAAAAAAGGATGTTTAGTTTTATGTCTTTTGATTATTTGGATAGATCATAGCACATTGAGGCCATAAGGTTGTTACAGCTTGAAATATTTTTGATTAAAAAAAATGCAAAGAGTTATTTTTAACAGCTTACATTAAAAACCAACAAAACGAAGCAAACAATTTTTATGATAGCTGGTCACTGACCATTTATTTACAAGCTAATGTCTAAAACCTGTTTAATTTTTATCAGAACAAGAACACTTAGCTTTTTCCTCCAGTTGAGAGCAGTTTGCTAGAAGAAACAGCAGGCTTATTGTCAAACTGTGGCAAATCAGACCACAGGGTCAAACTCTGCCAGCATGGCAGTGTGGAAGAAGCCAGCTTCTTCCAGCTGGGCTGGTGGTGGGAGCAGTTTGCTTTGGTACCACCAGCTTCTTTGCTCTGTCTCCCCGCCCAAGGAGCTGAGTGCTGTCTTCTGTGAAGCAGCAGGTAGATTTATGGAGCAGTGACAGCCTTTGTTACTAAGTTTATACTGCATGTTTTTAGGAGACCTAACAGCGTGTAAAAGCAGGATCCAGGTGGCAAAAGGTGTTTTCCCTCCTAGACCAGGCAGCACCACTGAGAAAGGTGCCCTTTGCTCGTTTGGCTGCAATGCCCGTTTGTTCAGCTGCTCGGGTTTGCCATGGTGATTATCAAAGCGGGTCTTGGCAACCGTATCAGATACTTCATCCTCAAGAGCAAGCAGCAGACCGACCACACTTGACAGCTGGCTTGTTCACACGTCTGTATGCAAACACGCACGTACGCACTGCCTGCCCTCGTCCCCAGTGCTCCCTTCTCTGTGTCGGTCGGTGGATCAAAACATCCTGCTGTTGTGCTGCTTTGATGCTGATGGCAGGGAGATCAGCAAAACACCTCTGCGTTTTCATCCTGGCAAAGCAAGGCCAAGTATACATAGTATGTGTTGAACCCTCCTTCCCCCATCTGGCAGTTACTCACGCTCTAATGAGGGTGCTGTCATCTGCTATTCAAAGCACGTGTCGGTAGCAGGAGGGGAAGGGCATTCACCAAGACGTGCTCAAACGCCCATCTTCATTTTTAAAGGTTACGATTTACATTGGTCCCCCAAGCTCCTCTGCTGCTGGCAGATGGAGTCAGCAGTGCCTGTTAACCACGTGCGGTATTTATGTGTTCATGGTGTTACCCAGAGCAGGTTATGTCTGAGCTGCTTTTTCTGCATGAAAGAAGTTCCCCCTCCACCTTAGCAGGAGCTGGAGGGGAGTGGAAGCATGAAAAAGTTTTAAAGTCCTTTGGTTACTGCTTTGTCTCTCCACATGCTAATAATGATTTTGCAAGTGGTTCTTTATGTGTGTTGTGTGTGTCTTTGTGTCCTGCTCTGTAAAATATCTTCTTAAAAAAAAAAGAATAGGGTAACATGTAGAGTTGGGTTAAATCAGCAACATTTACATAAGGCATTCACAGACTTTCCAGAGGTTTGAAGAAGCAGGTGATTCTCAAGTTCATTTCCCAGTCCTCCCAAAACTCTTGGTTCCCTTTTTCTCTCCAGAAGGTCCATGTGAGAGCTAGGAATGTGCCGTGCCATCTGATTTCTTGGTCAAGGGCAGCAGACTGTCTAAAGCTCGAGTTGCGTTTTTCTCCTACTAAACATTTATGGGGAGGATGAAGAACAGACAGCATCTTCAGGCACCGATGATGAGGTGATTAAGCAGTTTGAGATCTCTGTGTCATACCTGGAAAGTTTTTGATCAGAAGTATCTGAAAAAGCAACACCAGCAGGCACAGAGCGTAGACCCAAATTCAGCTGTTTGATCTCCAGCAATAAGAAGTACAGTACAGCTGGATCTGAATGCAAAGGTAGTGTTTGAATGAAATAAGAGTGAAGAAGTTGGAGTCTAAGATCCGTAGGCTCAACACAGAGAGGTTCTTTTGTGGTGGAGAACGAGTCCTGAATCTTGTTTTCTCTCTTACTGAATTTGGTTTCTCTATTGATCAGCTGCAGCTCATTTCTAAAATACTTAAAAGGGAAGAGTGTGGATCCAAGCCTTGCTGAAATCTATGAAGATCTTTCAGTTAACTGTACATGTCTTTTGAATTCTGGCTCGTAATCCACAGGGGTTTTTTAGATTTTATTGTCAATTTCACCAGAGTAAAGACTTGCAGGACTTCATTCTAATTATTTTTGATCTGTGCCATTTAAGCCATTTCTTTAGCAAGCCTTTTAGCAGAAGCTGAACATCTTCTATTGTAACAGCTTTGCAAACACAAGGTGAATAGTGAATGAATTATGCTGTCTCATTTGCCAGCACATATGCCAAATGTCAGGCAATGACAGAAACTAAAAATTTATGGCACAGAAAGGAAGAATTTTATGATCTTCTATGGACCCAGTGTAATGACTCTTCTACACAAACGGAGATGAAATGCATTTTAAAATGTAGCTACTTAGGAAATTGGCCTGAACACATTCTAAAAACTGGAGAAGTTCATTAGAGGGAAAAGCTGTGAAAGTGCCCTCTGTTTTTACTTTCATAGAATGTTTTAATTTTGAAATAATATTGCTTGGTTTTAATGCACCCTGTTATTAGAGCAATCATTTCAAGATATAGTGCTTCATCGAACTTGTCCTCTGGCACAATATGGTGCAGAATTGGTCTTATTTTTTGGAGTTAATATTGATACTGTTTAAATAGCTGTTCAGAAACTAGATGAAAACAGATGTTTTAAACCCATCTCTGCGCTCCATGGGCAAATGCTGTTTCAGCTGAGCATATCCTCTGGATCTTTCTAGGTGGGAGGGATGAAGGATCTTTCAAAAGTGCTGAGTCCAAACCAGGAGCATGGCAGCTTCTGACCTTCTTTAGACTGCCCGAGAGTTCTTGTACTAGATGCCCTTTAAAGATTCCTTTCAAACCAAAACATTCTATGATTCTCTTATTCTTGTGTTCTCTTAACAGACCTTTTACTCATAGAGTTGGTAGTTTTCTTTTCTTACAGAAGCAGAAATCTATAACTAACTTACAGCAGAGTTGAGCATCTTGGAGAGCCCTGAATAACTTTCCTCCCACTCAGCCTTGACATACAGCAAAGTCTTCTCACATCATGTTCTTACCCGAGGTTTTCCTTGACCCACTGTTCCTGTCATAAATGTCATGAGAGTCTACACTTTGGACTCACTTAGCTTTTACTTTACACCTGTTAAAAATCTTTGTAGTAACCTGAATAGAGCTTGGAAGGAGGAGTGCTACCATGGGAAGGAAGTGTTTGGAGGATGCTCTGGGGAGCTGAATGGCTTGAATGCCAGTTCTGCCCACAGCCTCTCTGCAAATCACCCTATTAATAAAGAGCCTATTTTAGTTCTGGAAACATGGAGTCTTCTCAGGCTATTACCCAGCATGTGGTAAATTAAACAGTCTTGGCCTGATTGCATAAAGTCACTTGAAATTTAAGATCCTTTTTCTCTTTAACCCCAAAAATTTACAAGCCATTTTTGTTTAGATTTATTGTAATTAGGTAATGGTTCTGCTCCTTTGAGGCTCTTCTAGGAAGTTTTTTAGTGCTTTTGGATGGCTAATCTCAAAATAACCAGAGGCTGGAGCACTGCTTGGCCTCCCTGCATCAGGTTTGGCTCAGTGCAAGGGAGCATGTGATGCTGGGGTACTGCAGAGTGATTTGAAACTGGGGCTGTAGCAAGGGCTAGGCAAGAGCATTACTGCTGTGTGAGGACAAATATGCCTCAATCCTACCTAACTAGTATCTCTGTTGCTGTTACTGTCTTTCAGGAAAAGGATTTTGAAAATCACTGCTAATAGCTAGGAGGTTTTCAAGTCTACAAGTATCTAGGTCCTTGCTGAAGTCCTTTTCTCTTCTGGTCCGTATTTAAACAGGTTCTTCATTTGCAGCATGTACTTATACACAGTCCAGAAGAAGGGATCGAATTCTTTCGTTTTGGAAAATCACAAAGAAAAGTCATGCTCTCTCTTGTAAAAGCACAATGATTCACTGCAGTCCACAGAACAAACATCACCTTGGTCAGCAGAGGTAACAGGCACGCATTAAACTCTTCATCTCAGTATTTCTTGCTGGTCAGTGAGCTATGTGGTGTTAATTTAGAAAGATTTATGAGGCTCCATCATTTAACTCTAGCCGTGTGTTTTAGGAAGCAATGAGGCCTTGCAGGACATTTTTTGGCACATTATAACACTTCATAGAAGCCAGAGATTGTGTAACATTGCAAAAAAAAAAAAGAAAGATACTGTAGGTTAACCAAGCCATTCACCTGTCAATGTGATGGGGACTTCACAGTATTTTCCAACTTGATTTTCAGTGTTTGATGTGTTGAGCTTTCCCTTTCATCTTTGGAGAGATGCTTCCCTATCCCAGTACCTATTAAAGTTCTCTTTGGAGGTGATGCTCATCTTGGCATCTGACAGAAGTCACAATTTCTTCATAGCCAGTTCTTCAAACTTGAATACAGACTTTCCTGATTTATAACGGTGATTTCTGTTCCACAGTGTCCTCTTTACCTCTTTCCTGACTTCTGGACGTGTGTGACGCAACAGGGAAAGGTTGAGGGGCAGGACTGAAAAAAAAATAAAATAACCAAAGTGTTTTAGTGTACAATATTGTCCGCCCTTAATTTTAGAATTGGCTTCTATTGCTCTGCAGGGACTCTTGGCTAATTAAAGTTCAGATAGTTAAATAATGCTGTCTCAACATAAATCCCTGATGCTGTGCTGTTTATTCATGTCAGATATTCATAAAACAGTTGACATTTCCTTCCTTAAAAGATCTTTTGGGTAAATTACAGGCCTTTTGCTGCTTTGACCTTTTCCTTTACATGAAGAACTTCTGTTTTCATCATTTCTGGTGACTATAATGTTAGAACAGATGTAATTGAAGAGGTGTAGTTGTTCTAGTCTGTACAGTTGTGCTATTACCTGTAATGATCCTCTAATACTGGTATTTATAAGTGATTATCTCTTACTAAACTACTTTAAATTTAAAGAAAGAGCCAGACTGTTTCACTGAATGGTTTTCGTGAATCACCTTTTCCCTTCCTTTCCCTGAATACTACATTTGCTTTCCTAATGCATTCATTTTGTGCCTGAGTCTTAGGGAGATGGCTTGCTCTATTAATATATTTCTGGAGCTCTCCTGTTATGAATAGCCTTTTATGGCTTTAATGTAGTTTTTGAGAATTCCTCTATTATTGATCTAGATATTATCCCAGCAGGAGTCAAAACCACAAGACAATTGTGTGAGGATAATTTCTTACTACAGTAGCATTTTATTCCTTTGCCTGCTGTGTGGTGTGTGCTTTGATGGATGACCCACTGTTTAAAATGTGTATTAGACATTGGCTTGCTAATTGAATGCCTTAAGGAGTGCCTCTGCCCATTCAGTCTCAATAAATTTGTGGAGTTTCTGTTATTTTATTTTGTGTTTATGTTCTTACATTTACTTCTTTCTGTTTTCTGATTTTGTAGAGAAGAATGAGAGTAATGGCAAAAAAAAAAATCAAATTACTTTGTATTCTCACTCAAGAGTTTCAGCTCAGGTCAGAGGTGAGAAAATGGGGGCTCTCAGGTTCAGGACTATGTCTGCCAGATGGGAGGATGAGGAGGAGAAGAGATGAGTTTTACATTTCAGAAGGGAGTGAGAAGAGCACTCACCTGGAATTTGAGATCTAAATTTGGATCCCTCTTTCCTCCTGAAGGACCATCTCCCATGTCTCAGAAGAGGACCATAATTACAAAGCTGTGAGGTGCTCTCAGACTTCTCTGTTGAAGTGCCCATGCTTGAATCATTTTTCTGGGAGGGAGAATGTGAGACCGTTCATAGTTGAAGAAAGGGGATAAAGTTATGCTCCTAATCTCTGAGCTGTTGGACTGAAAGAGCAGCTATGGAGAGGGACAAGGACTTCTTCATATCTCCAGGAAATTTTTCTGTGTATAATCCCCATTCCCCCTGTTGGATTTTTGTTGTTGTTGTTTTTGGTTGTTTGTTTTTGTTGTGTTTTTTTTTTTTTTTTTTGTGGAGCAGGTATGAATCAGAAACAGCATATCTACTGCTGAGGCCAAATGTAGGATTTGGCCAAATGTAGGATTTCTTCTACTCAGAAAGATTTGGGCTTTTTGTTCTAGAGACAGAGATGTGTAGAGACTCATAGAATGGCTTGGTTAAAGGTCTCTGCCATGACAAGATGACCGCCAGATGTTCTTTCCATTCTCAACCATTCTGTGAAACCTTTAAACCCCAAATAACTGTGTTTGCAAAGGAGGTAATTCTCTTTTTGTTACTGTCATCAACTGTCTGGAAGCACGACTTGTTTTCTTTCCCTGAAACTGCTCCTTGCTTATTTGAAAGAGATGGAGGCAGGATCTCTTTGTGTTCCTGAAGCAAGGCCAGGCATCAGATGCATTAGGAGGAGGAAGGTCTCTGTTTTTCTTCTGAAAGTGCTTGCAGAACACATTCAAGGCCAAATCATGATGTTATTTTCATCTCGGTCCCTGCATATGTAATTATGTGTCGCTCCACCCAGAGAGCTCTCACTGATGGCTTCAAGTAGAGAAAAGTGCCCTGTGTTCACAAGAGAGACTACAGCAATGCAGAGAAAGAATCTGTGGTCTGGACCAGAGAAGATTATTTTATTCTCATTAATGAACCTTACTTTATCCCAGAGAGTAAGTGAGTAGGATCAGATGAATGAAAAAATACTAAAAGCAGGCAGGAAGTGAGGGAACACATTTCCTCTCAGGTGCACTTGGGACAATTTAACCGAAACGTGAAAGACATTCCTTCTTGGCTTGTGGGGCTGGTTGTGCACACCCAGGCTCTCAGGAGTGCGTAACAGGGTGGCGGTGGCACTGTTACCTCTGTGCAACTCCTTTCCTCACCATCCCCATCCCCTTGGGGGCAGTGGTGACTCCTGTCCTTTCTTCTCTTCCTGCACAGAAGGCAGTTGCCGGTAGCTGTTCACCAGGCCTGTGCTGTGCTTTCTGTAATTTGTCTGACCTGTGTTTTCATGAAAGCAATTGCTTTAGGGCTTCAAAGCAGCCTCAAGGCACTTGAATATCCCAACCACTCCACTGATAATTATATTTAGTGGTTAACTTCTTCAAGTAAAGGCAGCTGATTTCTCAGTTCAGGGTGGGGTGATAAACGGTCATGTCCACTCCATCAAATGCTGGTTTATACAGGATTTATTATTTTAAAGTTCTGTGCTGCGGTACTCTGAAGTAGCAACGGTCTCGTGCATACACTGAAGATGGGGGGGGAAGGAGAGAAAGGCACATTTTGGGAGGTAGAGGGGGAAGAATTTATTCTGATCCTCCTGAAATTATTTTCTTGATGAAAATTGTTAGATCTGGATGGACTAAGCCAACTGAGTTACCAAGACAACCTATCCTATCGTGAAGATGACCATGTATCTCTTGATTCAAGAACAGCAACCGAGAGCAGGGGCACTGGGCAGCATCAAGGGCCTAGGCTGGAGTGCGGCGTTGCCGATGGCGTTAGCCGTCAAGCCACCCATGGACATCTGGAAATGGAGACATCATGTACTAACCAGGGATTTGAAGTAAATGGTGCAACTGACAGCTCATCAGCTTGGAGCCCTGAGGTATGATGAATTGTCATTTATTACACACGGTGTAAGCTTTTTAAAGGATACTGGGGGCCAAAAAATGTTAGAGGAGACATTAAGTGAAAAATTGATCAGCACAGCACAAGATAATGGTACTCCTGCATGCGTGTGTGCATGGGCATACACCCCTCTCTATGTCTTTCCCTTTTTTTCTGGTCTT
Organism: Chloroceryle aenea; assembly: GCA_013399075.1. NCBI lineage: Eukaryota > Metazoa > Chordata > Aves > Coraciiformes > Cerylidae > Chloroceryle > Chloroceryle aenea. The sequence continues at coordinate 89,344 of VWZY01007755.1, read as the reverse complement.
TCACCTCTTGCAACTAACACTTACTCAGAGAAGCTCTTTTATTGCTTGATTTCTAACTACAGTCTCTGAACTGAAATTGGAACCATTAGCTGCCTGACAGCATTTACTGTCATTTAGTAAAGAGCACTTAGTGGTGGCCCAGGGCTTTGTTGCTGGCTGTATGTGCAGGGTGTGTGTCTGGGGACATGGTGTGTGGTCACTGGGTCAGATCTGTGCCTCTTTTTCCAGGAGTTTGCTATGGCTTAGACAATGGGAAGCACCTGGAAAGCTGGAGGCATGAGTTGGCTAAGTGACCATCAGAGAGCCTGAGAGCTCTTCTAGTTTCCATTAGTTCTGCACCTTTATTTTGAAGCCTCAAGAAAACATTACAGATTTTAAGGCATTGTAAACACCTGACGACTTAACATCCCCCTTTTCTCTCGTAATCTTTCTGTGTGATGTGTTGGTTTTCATTATTATTTTACCACAAGATTAAATTTCTGGAAAAGTATCATCCTGCATCAGACATATTAAAAGAACAGCACAAAGGTCATGTCTTCTGCCCAGGTTAAAAGAGACTGTTCTTCAGCTGTGGAAATTATCTCCATCACACTCTGAGCAACAAGGCTTTTAAGGAAAGGTTCCTTTCCTCAGGGCATGCTGCCTGCAGCCAGTTAAAGAGATGGAAAGCAGCTCCTCAGTGCTATGCTCCAGCCCTAAGGGGTGTTGTGAACAGCATTTTGGTTTGCTGCACAACCCGGTCCCATAAAATTCTACACAACACATGGGAACTCCACCCGGCGACAGCCCTGCCCTCTCTTTGCTGTGTGCCTCTGATCTGCACCATTGGTCTGCCCTTCTGAGGCTCGTTTCTCCTTTTCCATGTTTGCTGTACATTGCCATGGTTTCACATGTGCTGCAATGTCTCCAGTGTCCTCTTGTATTTCTTTGGAATACATCTCTCATTTTGCTCCTGATACCTACATTTTAAAAATGCAAAGAATGGTTATAGCATCAGGGGGCAGATATGCCCGAGTCCCAGCTTATCTACTTACAAGCAGCTTCTCATTCAAAGGTATTGTGTGGACTAATGAAAGAGTTTTTATTGCAGGAACTGAATGTTCTGTCATGCCAGAAATGTCCAAGCACTATTATGCTCTACTCAAAGGACCTCTCTTTAGAGAGAAAAATTATAATTTTATGCCCCTGCCGTGGAACCACAAGTACCATTTCAAGCCTTGTCCATAATTAGCTGCTCTTTCAGGTTTCTCTGTCAGAAATAGACTTATTTTACCTGGTGAAGTGGATCTTGGCTGTCCCGAATGACTGGGTTATACATACAGCATCAATCAGGATACATGGCTTGACCTCTGAACAACTGTGCTGGAAAGAGGGAAAGAAAGAAATTCAGGTGAAATATATTTCCTCATATTCCAGTTCCAGTACATTCACAAGGAGCTCATAGCCCCACCTGAGCTCCAAAAGCTGAGGGGAATCTGTCAGTGATTTCCAGAGAAAAAAAAGGTTGAGTGTCCATAAGCTTTGTGTGCTGAAAACTTGTGCAGGAGTGAGTCCCAGACAGCACAGTGCTCTCTGAAACCATGAGGTCTCTAAAGCTTGATTGCCCACAGAAAGGTCACTGCCATGGAGTTTGCCATTTCTCTTTCCTTCTCTGCCTCCAGTTCATGCAGTTTTCTCTGCAGTGGATGTCAGATAGAGTAGCACAACTTGAGATTTCCTGAAATCCAGGTCTTTTCTAGCTGTTCTGTCAAAAAACAGGTAGCTGACCTTCAGTCTGCCCTACATGGTACCAGAAGATGAGATACTCAGCCCCGTTGGGGCAGGAAAGTGCCTCTTGGATCTTCTTACCTGTGGGCTTCCAATGACGCATGGGAGTTCACATTCTCCAGCTCAGGCATATAGATGAAAGCAAAGTTTTGTCACAAGCACAGTTGTCTCCAGACTTTAGCAACCGTTCTCAAATGTGCCTTCTCCTCAATAGCAAGTGCACAGATGAAAGTGGGGAGGGATGAGCATGTGGAGGGAAACATGAATCAAGTGTAATCCCATTACGTTTCCTTCTTAAATATTATTTCATCAACCAGACAGAAATAACCTGACAGCTACACAGCAGCACTTAACATTTACATAACATCACGTTCTCTCCAGGCAACCTGGCGCGCCTTTCATTTCTGTCTTTGCAGCCTTCTGCTCATACAGAATGGCATTTTTATGGGCAACCAAATCTTCTGTGTGCTGTCCAAGTGATGATTTTTCTCTCTTTGACATTGTTTCTACAAGATCACAGGTATCACAGGGTGTCAGGGGTTGGAAGGGACATTGGAGATCTTCAAGTCTGCCAGAGCAGGATCATATAATCTAGCACAGGTCAAGATGTATGACAGCAGGTCTCCATCACTAATGTGTGCACGTAGACTTTTCTGTTCACATGCACAAATCTTAAACACCTATGAAAACACAAAAAGCTGGAGCTTTGCACATTGTGGCAGATGAATCTGAGCACTTGAGAAGTAGATTGAGAGAAGGTAGATATCGCATTTTGAGGTTTGTCCGAGGCCTTGTTTGAGGCACACACCACACCAGACACTTCTGAAGGGAATTGCACCAGAAGTCTTATTGCCCGTCATCTGTACTCTAAACAATAAGATTCCTGTGTTGAAAAGAAGTGTTGCTTGAAATGTGAAAGAAGATAAATGTTTGAGGAGGAGGGTGACTCAGACTGCTAGTGACAGGCCTTAATTCACCTTCTGCTATTAACTGAAAATCTTTCCCTAGTACAGTGTATCCTCATGTTTAAACACAAATCATTGATCACTATAGCAACCTCTTTATCACATGAAGCACGTTCTAGCTCTAAGATAAAAAAGCACTTTTCAACACAAGCGCACACGCCCACTCATCAAAAGGTAAGGTGAGCATCCATGGGTTTTTATCTTCTTTTATCAAGATGAATCTTCTTTTAAAAGTAGGTGAAATATTGTGTGTGAATTGGTCTGCCCATGTTTTGATTGTTTATTTTGAATTTTTATTCTGCATGTATTAGTATCCAAACTGAACAGAAGGAACAGATGCTTCTCTTGGGAGATTTGAAAAGGAAATAAAGAATCAATATGTATTTAATCAGACTGGTTTTCTTGATGATCATTGCTTTAGCTGTTGGAAAGCTATTGAATTTAAGGGTAGATCTAGAAATATAATTTTCATTCTGCAAGAACTTCTGACATGGTGATTTTCCCTTCCATCAAAGTGAACACGGTGCTTAATTTTTTTTGCATTTCCAGCAGAACAAAATATCCCAAATGTTAGCAGGTTTGGCTAAATTGTTTGATTTTGGTAATGTAAAAAATCCGTTTTGAAAAAATTCCAGTATACTTTCAAAGTAATAGGTTAAGTTTTTGTTTTGTTTTTTTTTTTTAAGCAAATGAAACCAAAAAGTTGTATTGATGCCTCAAAATTAACATGAATGAAATGTGGGGGGGAAAAAAAAATTTTTTTGGAAACTATGTAGAATTTTGACCAAACAATCTTCTGCAAAACAAATATAGTTGATACTTTTTGTTGGAAAAACTTAAAATAAGTGCTGTTACTTACTAGATTGCATGGGGAATATTACCCAAAGTCAGGCAATTAACTGTCAGTGGCCTTTCAAGAAACAATGTGATCCTTATTTTGCAGATCAACTGCCTACACTTGCAAGCACAAGCAAGGTGAACATATATTTTTTTAAACAGAGTTGGAATCACAGAGAAAATTGAACTCCAGTGGAGGTTATATTTCTTCCTTTTCTCTGCAGGAACATAATGAAGTGAACAGTGTACCAGCCCATCATGGTGCTCATGAGCCCATCTGTAAATGTGGTGATCTAGTTGTAATCTTCAACTACAAAACCTCAAGTCAAAAGCTAGTAGTTACTGTCTTGGAGGCCAGGGATATCCCAGACAAAGACCGCAGTGGTGTGAACACCTGGCAAGTGCACACAGTCCTGATGCCTAGCAAGAAACAGAGGGGTAAGACAAGTGTTCAGAGAGGACCCATCCCCATGTTCAAGGATAAAATTACCTTCAGTAAGCTGGAGCCAGAGGAGTTAAGCAGCCATGCCATTCGTTTCCGCCTCTACGCAGTGCACAAGGTGATTGGAGAGAAGATGATGGGAGAGCAGGTGTTCTACCTGAGCAACATCAGCCAGGAAGGGGAAACAAAGGTGATACTGGTCTTGGAGCCAAGGAGTAACTTGAGTGTAAGTTTGATGAAAGAAATATGGAGTCTGTAAAATTCTTTATCTGGTGAATGGGGACCAGCTCTACCTGATTACTTTCATGCAGAGCTGTTAGGATGCAACTGGTGGATCTGTCCTAATGTCACTTGAAAAGTTACCAGTAAGTGGAAGCACAGAGCGTGTACTCCCTACACAAAGCTGTGCCTTACTAACAGTGGCTCAGCTAGCAAGCTTACACAAAGTCACACAGATGAACTTGATCTATGCAAGTCCTCAAATGCGGTGCCATGCAGAAATAGTAGGTTGGTCCCAGAACCACCAAGGCTAAAAACTTCTTAATTTCAAAAAGGGTAGTAGTTCTCGTGCACCATTATGTTGATGGACCTGTATTACTGACAGTGCAAGGGCTACTTCATTTGGCACTAGCTACTAGCTTGCCTATCTCTATGTCATGCAACTTCCCTGTTATCAGAAGTGCTTAGTAACGTTCTGTTTCATAATAGACAGAAGTGTAGAGTTGGGTCATGTGAGGGTCATGAGATGGGTCATGATGCCTCTTCATAGTCTTCCACGTACATCACAGCTGTATCCAGCTCTGGCTATGCCAGTCAGTTTGTGTAGATGAGCTCTGTCCTGATTCATTGTCTACAAAAAGCTCAGTGAGAAGCTCTGGACAGAAAATGAATAAAACATCATGCTCTGGGTGAAGAGTGGATAGAAAGAGTATCATGGGAGCAAGGAAAGAAAGTAAGAAAATGCACAGTACATGACCAAAAAAACCCAAACTGCAAAATGCATTCCATCCAAAAGTCACTGTCAAGGAGATTTACTCTGCATTTGGTATAGTAGAATGTACGCTTATCTCAGAGGCTTTGGTTAACAGTAGTGATAACACATTATGCAGAGTTCCTCATCTTTAAGAAGAAAGTTCAGAGATGTGTTTTTGTAAAAGTGATGCTGTGATTCTTTTGGTGCCCCATCATAATTCATTCTTAGTCATTGTCGTTTCTTAAGAGAGATCTTACTAAACAAGGCTACAAGGTATAAATGAAGGGAGGGTGGTGGTGAATGTCCTGATGAGACTTTTGGTGCTCTTTCCCTGCAGAGTGCAGACTCTCAGCTTAGTCTGTCAGCAATCTCTCACAGTGACAGCACTTCTTCAACACAGTCCCTGTCGCATGGAGGGGTGCCAGAGCTGCTCGTGGGATTGTCGTACAATGCCACTACGGGGAGGCTGTCAGTGGAGATGATCAAAGGCAGTCATTTCCGAAACCTCGCAATTAATAGGCCACCTGGTAAGTACTTTGCCTGCTATTAAATAACACCATCGAGTCAAAATTTGCTTTTTATTTTCTTCCTCAAGATATTTAATTATGTCATTTCTGAGCTGGGTTTCCTTGCAGAGTATCTGATGGAAAATTAAAAGCATTATTTCAAATAGGTGTGCTGGTAAATTTTACAGTGTAATTGGAGGCAATCACATGAAGACACAGCTGACAGGACAGTAATATCTGAAGGTCTCTTTTACTGCATATACCTTTACAACATCTGATTATGGCAAAAGGGCTATTATACCCAACACACACAGTAATTCTCAGCAGACCCATAAAAAGAAAGAAGCACTTTTCAAGTGATTATGTTACCATGTGACCTCCAGAGGACCTGCCTAGGTGCCATTAAGTGTTTCCCAGGGCTATATACTTTGTTTTGTCTCCTTGCTGTACTGTGGAGCACCAGGTGACCTGGTGCTTTGGGCCCTTCGAGGATCCTGCTGCTCTGAATTCTCCACTGCCACACAAGAAAATCTTCCACAGGAAGAAGTCATGAAAGTTGCTCTTCTGGGTCACAGAAGTTGAGTTCCCTTCCTGCAATAACTAAAGGGAAAAGTGGAAAGTGCCTTACAGTAGATTTAGTTAGTGCTTGAGCTGTAGATAGTCCTCAAGATGGATAGTGGATGCACAGTGCTGATGCCCACAATATAGATTGGGTCATGTGTTATCTGCTCTGCTGCTGGGTTGCCTCACTCAGGGCTTGAATGGCAGTGCTGTATTCATCTTGATGTTGTCCTTTTGCCTCCTGTCTGAAACCAGCAGCTAATGACAATGTGAAATAATGGGATTTTATTTGTTGGTGTGTTTGCTTTTTGTGATGTGGTTGCCTGGCTGTCAAAGGTAATAACCTTATAAGAGTTCCTCACATTCACTGCCTTTGACATAGTATCTCCAGCTTCCAAAATACTAAGATTGCTTTTGCAAGATGATGTGCTCTTTGGCCCAGAGCTAGCAAAATATTTATGGAATATTTCAGTATATGGACATGAAAACTTAGGTTTCCACTAAACTGTTCTTCAGTATATTAGAGAAATAATCTGTCTCCTCAGTCAGTCCCTCGAGAATTAAGGGCAAGTCAATGCAACAGGAAAACACACGACCCCTGTCCATACAACACTGGCTAGTCTTGTATTAAGAGTGGCAACGTAGGTCTCCACCTGAGTCATCTGTTCTTGTTTGCATATACATGTTTTATTAAAAGTTTTCAAGTTGGGACCTTTTTAGTAGTTTAAAGCAAAAGTAGGCTAAAATAAGAGTCTTACCACATGGTCTAGCAAGCAAACTCACCTGGGTTTATGCTGCAGTGTAGGTACATCCTAAAGTTTTATTGTCATAAATGAAATTAAAGTAGTCCCAGAATAGGTCCAAGTTAATTTGCTGCAGATTTTTCTGGCAGTTTTTCATGTATCTATCTGTGGTATTGAAGTTTTGTCTCTTAGCTTCCTGAAGGTGTGGATTATGCAGCACTTCTGTTCCTAAATACGGCTCTGCACAAGTTGTCCTCTATCCAGCTGGGTCAGACATCTGTAATGCCCACTCTTTTCCTGTAAATGAAATGTCTTCACTGCATAGAACTCAAATTTCCAGCTTACTGCCTGCAATATCATGACCAAATTACTGACACCTTTTTGTATTATTCTAACAAATGTCTTTCTGGGTGCATGTTGCTCAGTAAGCTGACCAACCCTATAACTGATTGTCTGTGAGTGCTGGGGAGTTGTGTCTGTCCTGGGCCTCTGGTGGGACAGGGTTTGGCAGATAGCCATGCATGCACAGGCCAGCTTTCAGCATGGGAAAGTTTAGCTGCCTTGAGTAGATGTCCCATTCAGCTTTTTAGCTGGTGGGTGCACAGGGGTGCAGTAGCTGGTTAGCAGTATCTTTAAACCTGAGAAGCAGGCTGTGGTTGTTGATGAGATGAGAACAGGAGCAGGATATGAGGAAAAAAGGCATTCCTTGAGGGAGTTTTAACTTTCAGTTCTGCCTGAATTTTCCATTTCTGTGTTTTCAGGGCTTCAGATAAACCTAGTTAAATTGGTTTCATAAGCTAACCAAAGTCTTCTGCCACCTAAACTAAGTCCTGGCATTGTTTCTTAACAATTCTTCTGTCTTTGCTGCTAAAGCTGTCTTGAGTTGTTTCTTAGCATTCTTCCTATATCCAGATCAACTTTAGCATTGTCAGACCAGTATGTCTTGCTGATAGATCAGTTATTAGGTGAAACATGAAAATTCATATGTGATTACAGACCAGTTCTGGAGCTATCACAATCTGCTTCTTTTATTCCAAGTCACATTATTTCTTCTGCATTCTGCATTGTTGTTCTACACCTATAAAGTTCCCAGTAGTGTGGTGAGAAATGGAAAGCCCAGTGAAACAGAAATTGAAAGAAGTTAAAAGAAGGAAGAAAACTAGCACTTGTCTCATGCTGGAGTAGGATTTTGCTGATAACTCCTGCAGGCGCCACAGAAGAGTGCTGTGAGGTCCAATCATTACTGCCTGAAACATGCTGGTGGCTGAATGAGATGCTCAATAAGTCTTTCACTAGGTGAAAACTAAAACTCTTGTCTCCCTCTCTGGAGGGTTAGCAAATAGCCCTTGTGTTTTCTCAAATATGTCTTAGCTGTGATTTCATTGTTGGAGGCTGAGAGGGAATGATTTATTTCTTTCAAGTATCGTGGGGATTTCAGATATAATAGCGCACTGGGATTCTTCACTACCAAGCCCAAACTGCTATTCAGGGCAGCCATTTATGGTACAACTGAGAGAAGTCAATGGGCAGAATCCATCTCCATTCCCAGCCTTGCGTGCGCAGAGCCTGTACAGTACCTGTATGTGGTCCTGTCACAGCCCAGTGGCTTTAGTGTTACAGAATCAGAGAATCACAGAATGCTAGGAGTTGGAAGAGGACCTCTGGAGATCATCTGATCCAACCCCCCTCCCACCACAGCAGGCTTACCTACAGCAGGTTGCACAGGAATGCGTCCAGGAGGGTTTTGAAAGTCTCTAGAGAAGGACACTCCACAGCCTCCCTGGGCAGCCTGTTCCAGCTCTGTCACTCTCGCAGGAAAGAAGTTTACTGCAGCTATCAGCTATTTTCAGCAGTACTGGTTGCTGATGATAGCTGCAGCCACGGGGAATGAGAGGAGAGTCTTGCCTGACAGCAAATTCTCCAGCTGTGTTTTCTGCCCACCTTGACCCTCTTCCCTGACACCTGGGGTCCTGCAGAGGTGAGCTCAGCACCTTCTGCAGCATGTGTGCTCCCTCCTTGTCGTCCTTGCCCAGAGATTTCACTGTGTGCAGAAGAATGAACAGGACTGGGGCACTGGTGATTTTAGGTGTTAAAGACTGCAGAGGCTAAACCAGATGGTTTTCTGGAGAAGGAAAGGAAGATCATGCATGTCTCAAGTTTTTCCTTAGCACATCTTTTCTTTCACTTAAATCTTTAAGTGGGATGCAGAGCTTTAAACTGAGTCAGGTAAATAGCAAAGCCATGAGTGCTTACATGGGTAATAACTGAGTTAGGGAACAGCTGGACAGTTTACAAAGACTTAAATCAAGCAGGCAGTGCCTTCTCTCCAGGTCACATATGTGGGACTTAAGAACAGTTTGGTCAAGGATAAGTGTCCAGGTATTATTCTGAGGAACAGGCCGAGTTATGGGCCTGAGTCTACAATCTGTGACCACGCAAACAGATCCATTATCACTACAAGCACTTAAGAGCACTCAAGAGTATGGCTGCAGCATCGGACTGTAAATTATCAGTGTGTGCCAAAAAGCCTCACGCAGAAAAGCATCTGCAGTTTTGTCAGATGCGGACACCCTAAGTATCTTAGTGCTAATGGTTTGTGTTCTGTGCACCTCATTCTCTTTGGTTCTTGTAAAAATCATTAAACTCTGCTAGGGATTCATATTTTGGTTTGTGATATTGTATCTTTTCAGAACAAACCCCCGTGTGTTCATATAAAGGATAGTGGCTATAAAAAAACTAACAAGAAAAGCCTCCACTGCTGTCAGATGTGTCTTTAAAAATTTATAACGTTACATACTATGTGCATGGTGGTAGTACCTTGGGAGTGTAGTGATGGACCAGGAATAATTTTGCTAGTCAGTGTATAAATGTGCAACAGAGATGGTCTCTGCCCAAATGATGTTTACCCTTCATCAGCTGCTCTGCTGGGTGCAGCTCGCTCTCCTCTAATCCAGCCTTCATTCTCTGCTCTTCTATGTTTCTTTTGGGGTTTACGTCTGTGTGTAATGCAGTTTGAGAAAGACTATAGTAAAGATATTCCCTCGTCTAAGAAAAGTCCTCCAGGCTTTTCAGCAGCTGCAGAATTAATCACACATAATAATTATGTCTGTACATGATCATTATTATACCAGCAGCATATTAACCCCATTAAACAAATACAATAGCATCAACACTGGAAAAGACAGGAGGGAGAGAACAAGCTATGAGGATCTCTACTGGGAGCAGTAGGAATTCTTGGAGTAAAGACTTCTCTGAGAACCTGAGCCATAGATAACTATGCCAAGAAGCACAGAAGATGGTGCCATGGAAAAATTAGGATCTTGATATGGATCCTAAAAATCCTAAAATTAGGATCATGGTATTTGTTGCTCTGGTATCGGATTGCTTGAAAGCCACTGGTGGATTTTAGTTTATCACCTTGTTTGTGAGGGAAGGAAAGTTGTTCTCCAGGAATGAAACAGGGATAATAAGGCATGGGTTAGTTTCTTTAATCACTTCCAACCAGACCAGGAGGCTGAAGTTTTGTTCAGGGTGCTAGAGATGACACTGACCGCAGGGAGCTGCAGAAGGATGGCTCGGTAACAAGCAGCTGGGCAATGAGGTAGAAGGTGAAGTGTGGCTGAAAGCAGCTGAAGAGACATCAAGTCCTATGATGCTACGACAAAGGGAGATGGGGAAAGATTTCATGAAGGTCTATGAAATCGTAGGTGTTGTTGAGAAAGTGAATTGGCAACTGTTATTTATTGTGTCTCTTGATACAAACCAAAGAATCGTAAAGTGAAGGGAGAAGGTAGAGGGTCCTGAGGAGGAGATAGCTCTGATGCTGCTAAGTTCCTCACTACAGAGCATCAAAGATGCTAGAAGTTTACTTGAGTTTGGTACAGCACAGTACAAGGTCATGATGAAAAATCCACTGAGGACCACTGCCTCTGACTGGGGAAGTTCTTGAGTCACAAATCGACAGAAACTGGGAGACTATTAGGGAGAGAATCTGCATGCACCATATTTGCCATATTTAATAGACTTTCTAAGGTGTGTGGTAGTTGGGTGAATGGAATGGACTGGCTTGGTACAGCTCTTCCCACCACATGTGAGACCTGGGACTATTTTGGCTCAGAAAAGCCCCCTTCAAATCAAGCAGAAGACAAAGCCATTGCTTCCAGGGTAAAAGTCTCCTAATTCCAAATTTCAGTTGGAGCTGAGTGTTTAGTACAAATCTGCAGTGACTCTACAGAACAGTGTTTGCAGGAGATCTGATGATGGGCTGTATAATAAAGCCATGCCTGTGGGTGCCACTGCTGGAGGTGAGAAAAGCCCGGCTTAAGCATCCTTACAGCATGCTGCTGCCATTGCGGAGAAGGTGTCAATTTGTGCTTTCTGACACACTCTTGGTTAAAGTTCCCACCCTCTTTCTGAGGCAGCAGCAATGCAAAAAGCTCAGTGTGTGTTGCTGAAAGTGTTGAAATGCCCTTAATAGGGGAGAGTCACCTGGTGCATCCGGAGAGATGTCTGTGTTCTGCTTTAGCTGTGCACGGCTGGATGAGAGCTGCATCTCCTCAGGGCTGGAGAGTGCAGGGAGTGATAAGCTGGCTCCACAGCCCAACATGTGTCCCTCGCACTGGAAAATGGAGTGGACCTGGGGTGTTGAGGCAGCAGAGAAGGATCACTAAGGAACTGAGCACAAAAGCTCTCTGGAAGCAGCTTTCCTTCTCGAGAGCAGTGCTTCAAAGGAGCTCTTGTCTTCTGCCCCTCCTTGCATGATACAAGTCACTGATGCTGGCAGTTCCCTCCCCTCAGACCAAACAGTGATTCCAGGGAGCAGTGCACTCCTTTCTGCTGCATTTTATATTAAAGGCACTGCTGGTCTGTTCTCTGATGACTCACATCTTGTGGAAGTTGCCAGATCCCAGCCTCTCCCTTGTGTGCCAGCCACAGGAGAGAGGACCTGAGCAGTAGAGACTTGGGGAATAGGGGAAGAAAAGTTGGCTACTCAGCAGCATAGTAGGCAGCTCTTAGCTCTTCTATCACTTCTAGAGTAGGCTACAAGCTGCTTCTGTCTTAATCTAGCGTTTTGTGAGGTGGGGTCAGGAACGAAAGGTTGATTCCAATTCTTATCCCTGCTCTTTTCCCAATCCAGCTGCAGTGAGCCAGGAGCAGAGTATTTCTGCCCCACTGCTGGTTCACTGGGGAAGTAAAGCCATGGCTAATGGAGCAATGGTCTTCTGGGTCTCTAACTGAGGCCTCGAGTTTTGCTGCACTGTGTAGAGTAGCACAGACTCGAGCTGTGGGGCTGCTTTGCCCCGCAATGCTGTCATTTATTCTGTAGGCTGGGAGCGTGGGCATGCTGGCTGGGTGGAATTAAGCTCTAGAACCAAGGCTCTATTTTACTGTGACTGTTATTAGTCTGGATTGCAGCCTGCTGACACGGTTATACTGCTTTTGGAAATGAGCTGGCTCGCCTGGAGCGCAGGTGGGAAAGTCTGTATGGCACTGAGTTCTACCCTGCAGTCCACAGACTCGAGAGGTCAGGAGTCTTTGGTTGTTTATTTCCTTTCTAAATATAAATTCAAGCAGGGGGTTAAATGCTTTTGTATTTGCAATGTTTTTGTACACAGGTCAGCGTTATTAATAATGGTGGAGCTTAGGGTAAATGGAAGCAGCACACATGCTATGGTCCCTGCTCCAAAAACAGGAACATATAAATTATAGTTGATTATTCCCCTGAGTTGTCATTATCAGTTAGTTCCCTCAGAAGGATGATGACAGAAATGGGTCATTAGAAGAATTGCAGATAAACTGATTGCCTTTGCAGATGAGCTCTCAAGAGGTGTTTTATGGCTAGGGCAGAGTTGATGGAGACAGGAGCCTGCACGAGGAGAGGTTTGGCCACACCTCTGGAGTAAGATTATGCAGCACCAGCCCAAAATGTGTCTGGCATCTTGCAGAATTCCTTGATTTAGTGCTTTTCACTCTGGTATTAAATGCAGAGGTGTTGATATTTTATGTATATGGGAACATTGTTCAATCCACTCATACCAGAGATGAAAAATGAGTTTAGAGTAAAAATGATCTGTAGCAAGAACTTCTGTTCCAAAGACTATATGGACAGATTGGTGTCTCTGGTGCTAAAATTGGTCTCAGCAAAATTCAACTTTGTTTTTGCTTCTTTACAGACTTTTGTGTAACTATAGGCAAGCTGCAGTCTCTGACACTCCCAGATATTAAGAGGTCTCGCTCTTCATGTCAGTGAGATAGGTGCCTAAATAGAAGGTGAGCACTCAGGCATTTTAAAGAATGCAAGCCTTAATCTCTCTTCTCCTTTTGTGCTTGACAGAGGTAGCATGAAAGTAAATACACTGAAGAGTGTAGAGTGCTGAGATACCACAGTAATGAGGCCATTACTGAATCTGAGCATGTAATTAGATGGAAAATGTTTGCCTTCATAATGAATAGATGCTCTCACACGTACATTCCTCAGTAAATTTTCAAGTTTGTCCTTGCTGTGGTTGGACTAATTTCCCCATGTATCTGCAGATGGGTTTTCTCTGGTAAAGTCAACCAGAGGGAGAGCTTTCTATCTCAGAAGAACAGACTGGACTGTAAAGAGAACTATGATGTGCTTCCCAATGAGACACCTAAAAATGTGCTGCAAGGAGCACAATGCAGTAAGGGTAAACCACAATCTGAAAATGTAGTTAGTGAAGCAGAATAGCAGCTCAGCCTCACACAGATCAACACTGCAAAGCAAATTTCAGATGCTAAATATATTACGCACACCTACTCTTTTATTTCTCTTCAGCAAACTTGATTCTTTTGGCTGGTAAAATACACCCAGGGGAAGAAATCTGAGAAGAATGAGCAGCCTGATTTAGTTGTCACTTGCAGTGGTTTTGTGCCTGTATTCACATGGGGATGAACAGGGCTCCTGGTATTATCTCTGCTCTGAGCACAGTCTCCTTCCAGCCTGTGCATTCTCAGCTCATCCAGATGATACACGCACAATCCTCACCAACCTTGGTGCTGCATAGAGAAGACCTTGGTGCAGAATTATGTAGCTGATTTCATGTATATTAAAGAAAAAGGCTATTTTTCTGTCTTGGATATAGGTTGGGTTTAAGTCATTGGTCATGCAATGCTTGGTTTTCTTTAAAGCCTCACTTGCAAAAGTTGAGGCCTCAGTCAGGGATGTGGCATCTTAGAGCTTATGATTGCAAGAAACTCATCCATTCATTGCCTGGAAAATTATCTGGGACATCCTGAAACAGTTTCCTATGAGGTGTTTTGTCTGTGGCACTTTCCTGTGTTAAAACCTAAAACATCTCTAATGGTAGCATTGTCTGCTGAATTATGCCATGTGCTTCTTTGGTGGTACCGATTGTAAGTTGGTTGACTCCTTTGGGCACCACTCAAATGAATGTCCCTGCAGGTAGGTGTCATGAATCTCCCGGAGTGTCAATACTGGTGGCAGTCAGAAGGAAAGATCATAGGAAGCTTTACTGAGCTGACAGTCTAGACCTCAGTCCTCTTCCCATCTTCTCAGATACAGGCACATGTGGGTGACCTTTTCATCAACTAACATAGGAAGATAAACTAAAAAATATTTCCCATGCTGTTAGTTAAGTTGCGCATTGTCGTGCTCTTGTGGGAGAACAGTGTGAGGGTGTTTGTAGCTGTCCTTGGCTGTGTACTGCTTCTCTACTCTGCCCATCCCCTGCCCCAGCACAACTGGAGACGCTTGCCCAGGAGCTCCCAAGGGATTCAGGGGCAGGACCTTTCCAGTGCTGCTCCATGCCCCAGCTCTGCCCTTGCTGACTGTTCCCAGCCCCTGCTGTGATCCCAATCAAATGCCTCAGCAAAGCAGGTCTCAGGGGTGGTGGGGAAAGTGATATGGCACTAAGGATATAACTAGAGAAAAATGGAGGTATTGGAGGAGCAAATCGAGAGGGTCTCATCTCCATGAATTCCTAGGTCTCAGCACTCACCTCTTTTGTGTGTCAGCAGAGACAAGCTCCTTCAGCTTTCTGCCTGTAATGGGGATTGGTTTGGAAAATGCACTGAAATGACGTAGAAAATGTCAGGTTTCAATTTGAAAGAAAGAAAAATTTTAGCATTCAGACAGGGAATTGTACTAATGATCCTGTACAAGATCAGCCTGGTGGAGATTTTCTATTATTTTGAAATCCCCTTCAGTGCACATTATGGTTTGTCATTGCATCTCTGCTGCTCCTGCAAGAGGTTGTGTCTGTTAGTTACCTTGCATGCTTTCGCATTGGGTCAAGCTAGAGAGTCCTCTCTATTTCTGATGGGTCTGAAGCTGTTACAGATGTCAGTGCCTCAGCACCACCAACATGGGATGTACTAATATGGAAATTAGTCCACCTCTTGATAAAGCAGTTCACAGAATCATTAAGATTGGAGAAGGCCTCCAAGATCATCAAGTCCAACCTCTACCTAACATTACCATAACCACTCAGCCATGTCCTGAAGTGCCACATCTGCATGTTTCTGCATGTTTTTTGAACACCTCCAGGGACAGTAGCTCCACCACCTCCCAGGGCAGTCTGTTCCAATGCCTAACAACTCTTTCAGTATAGAAATGTTTCCTAATGTCCAATCTAAACCTTCCCTGGCACAACTTAAGCCCATTCCCTCTCATCCTATTTCTAGTTACTTGGGAGAAGAGACCAACACCCACCTCACTACAACCTCCTTTCAGGTGATTGTAGAGAGCAGTTCTTTCCTTCCCAGATACAATCAGGAAACTATTTCATGTCAGAGCTCTGCTTTTCTGTCTAACAAATAGGTCTCTGTTGGCAAGATCTACTTCCTTCCCAGTGTTAAACTGGGAGCCAGGCTGGCATCCCCAGCTAATGATTGGACTGAACTTTCCCCCCAGTAAGGTGATAGCTGTACAGCTGTGCAGGCTCACAATTTGCTCCTCGATTGTCAGTCTCCTGACAGCTTTTTCAGTGGAACAGTTTGAGAGGAGCGGAAAGCCCTGCTTTGGAGACACAGAAGTGTTTTCACACCTGAAGTGTAATTTCACACCTTGTGTTGCTCAGTAGATAAGTGCGTAAAATAGCACATCAAACGGGAACAGAAGAGGATAGACATGCTGTAGACAAGAGGCTGAGGCTTGTTGTTTATTTCCTATCTTCAGCACACTCTGAAATAATACTCACTTGCAGAAACCCAGGCACAGATTACAAAGGGGGCTTTTCTAGCTGAGTGATCCATTGCTGTCACATGCAGAGAGAGGTGAAAACTGAGACTGATCTGGGTGTGTGGAGCACTGGGACCAGAGCTCTGAATGAAAGCACAGTATTCGTGACCATATAACAGAGGTGAACTAATGGATACAGGAGGCAGCAAGAGTTTTAATGGTGGATTTATGGGAACACTGTCTTGGACCATCCCTTCCCTGTATCTACTAAGCATTTTTACTCCTTGTACTGACTTAAATAATGAATAAAATTAACCATGAGTCCAGCAGAAAAGTAAGATGAGAATTTGGAAAACCCCTTGAAACTAGCATGCAAGATCAGATAATTTCACTGTCTACACAGGTTTCCTTTCCCTCTTTTTGTTTGTTATCTCAAAAAATAGGTCATAAAGGCATTCTTCCAAAGCAGAGTGGTGGAGAAGCAAGTGCAGCCAAGGGAAGTCCTGGTAAGACAGCCCTAATGAAGCCTGGTTGTTGAGGGAGAAGGAAGGAAGATGGAAACACACCATTTGATGTGGAGATGCTCATAGTTTCAGCTAGTCTTTGACAGGTTTTTGAGGCTTGGGAACCACCTTTCCTGCCCTTTTCAAGAGTGTAGGGTTGAAACATACACCTGTTTCCTTCCTTTTTCTCCCTAGCTGAATTTGAGGAAATCCAAGAGGTGCTTTCACCTGCTGCTTCTCATCCCCTGGATTTCACTAAGGAGAGTAGTCCAGCCCTCATTCACTGCAGACAAAGCTGCTCTGCCTGGAGGTGGTTTTGATGTTTTTTGACCACTTGTGACTTTCATTTAGTCCATCACCTGTGCCAAACATAGTGTTTCCTCTTTTTTGTCCTAGATACTTACGGAAAGCTCTGCCTGCTCGACCCTGTGGGTCAGGAGATGTCTCGCTGTAAAACCTCCATCCGTCGAGGACAGCCCAACCCTGTCTACAAGGAAACTTTCATCTTCCAGGTTGCCCTCTTTCAGCTCTCTGATGTCACGCTGATGATCTCCATATACAACAGACGCAGCATGAAACGCAAAGAGATGATCGGCTGGATCTCTATGGGTCAGAACAGCAGTGGAGAGGAAGAGCAAAGTCATTGGCAGGAAATGAAGGAATCAAAAGGAACACAGGTCTGCAGGTGGCACACACTGCTGGAGTCCTAGCGGTTACCAAGGCAGCCTGTGGGTCCTGGGACATGGGCCATATTGCCTTGCTCTCAGTCAGCAGAAAACAGCTATCCCATGGCAAGCACTGTGCTCTGGCAGGTCACATATGCTTTAACCTGACTTTTCAGTGTTATCAGTCATGGCTGTTAAAGGTGGCAAGACCTGGGAAACAAGTTTAGTTCTTGTCTTTCCAGGTTGTCCCATATTTTCTACATCCAAATAATTAACTCTAGGAAGAAGCAGTGGGAGTACCTACAAAATCCTTTCCTTGGTCATTGTCTTGCTCCTTTTGTCACAGGCTTAATCATCACGGACTGATTCTGATGCTGTTTTCTTCTGGGGTAAACTCCCTGTTCCCTCCCTTTCCTTATTTATATTATTGAAGTTTGCCAATATTCTTGACACGCAGATAGCTCACAGAAAAGCAAACCTGCATGCAGATCACATTCTTTCCCTTTTATTATTGTGTTTCTAAATCCTAGAAATAAGCATTTGATACCACTGTAGAATGGTTGATAAATTTTTCAGGCAGCATGGGAAAGCACTCTTGAATTCTTTGTCAACTTTTAAGTGCCTAGACATTACTACTGTTCTCCTGTTCTAACAACCGATATTAGGACTAAACACTACCTGTACTTTTAATTAGGCATCCTGTACACTTGTTACTCTGCATTGCCATGGGTTTGCACGAGAGAGAACTGGCATCTGGTTTATATTGCAATTATACAATGCATGTTTAGATGCGTACTTGAAGTTCACGGCTTCTGTCATCGAGAATGCCAAAAAAGACCAGAACTAGCTGCACATCCACCTTTGTGCCTGAATCGCTCTTTTCTGCATCATTGTTTTGTCCCCGTGTCATTTTGGTTTTTCAAAGTGTGGTGTGTTCAGGAAAGCGTTCCTGTGAGCATTGTGCAGGAAGGATTTAGGTTCTGTGGTTTCGCTGCAATTCAGTTAAGCACAACTCGGTTTGCTGAGGGCTCTTCAAATGTGTTGTCTGTCCTGTAACATCTCCTTGGGAGCTGAAAGGGGACTGGTTTTAGCATGCTGAGCAGCAGAGGTTGTCAGACCACCTCATCTTTGGGGTGAGCTCTCCTGCAGGCAAGGAATAGGGTCTGGGGGCCTCCCCCAGAGGGGCTGCTGGCTCTGCTGAACTAACACCAGAGAGAAGCGTTACGCTTCCTACCTCGAACTGAGCACAACGCAAGGTGCAGGCTTGCAGGGTGAGGTGATGGCATTTTTATGTAGTTATTGTTCAGACTGATTGTCATTTTCCATTTTAATCTTTTTTTCCTGTGTCTGGGAGTTGAAGTCATGGAGACAATGGATGGGGGACACGTCTCACTCTCCTACTTGACTACGAGAAGTTGAGCGGTCATTAACTGCTGCGATGCCATGTGTGAAATGGCAGAGGATACAGATCCTCGAGCATGGAGATGGTGTGGAGGCAAGAGAGTGCTGTGAGCTGCCCAATGTCCTGCTCTCTGCACTCTCTAGGAGAGGGCTGGCATTTCTTTCTTTCTTCCTGATGATGATAGCAGGACACAGGAAATACTGCACTGAAAAGGTTTGTCTGTGCTGAATCACTCCAAGTTTTGTTTTTTTCATTTACTGAGACCTGGCACCACATTCTGCCTCCCACTGCACCACAGCTGTCTCCTTCCCTTCGGTGGTGCTGTACAAGTCTAACTAGTGCAAATCTGGGCACTGGCTATTTGACCAAGAATGAGCCTCAGTGCCGGTTTGTGTCATATCCAGGCGAGCCAGCCCCCGTGGGGCAGTGGTGTGATACACACAAGTTATCACTTGATGTCATACAGACAGGCTTTGCCTGTCCTCATGGGGCAGACAGAATAATCTACACATAGCAGGACTTCTGGTATAGGTAATACGAATTATTCTACAGGCCATGGTTTTCTACATTCTTATCACTAACCTGTCTGAGCATCACTGTTCCGGTGAAACTGGGTATCCTATGCAGGAGGGTTGTCCTCCACTGCCTAGATAAGCTGGCATAATATCTGCTTTGCACTACTGGGGCTCTGTATCACAAAGCAGGATCTAACCCAAATACAGCTCAGCAAACAAATACATTTTTGACTGTACTGTTAATGCTGCTGTATTACCAATGCAAGAGCAAATGAGCATCTGAGCAGTAAACCAGCAGAACAGAAATGTATTTTTATCATGTTCCTTTATTCTGGAAAAAAAAAAAAATAGAGGAAACATCCCAATTGAAAAGGTACATTTGTTGTTTTTTGTTGTTTTCCAACCTCTGCATCTGTTTTCATAAACTGCATAAAATGTATATATATTTATAATTAATTTTGCTACCTGGTATGTGTATGTATAATATCACAGGTATCACAAGGTGTCAGGGGTCAGAAGGGACCTTGGAGATCTTCAAGTCCTGCCCCCCTGCCAGAGCAGGATTGTATAATCTAGCACAGGTCACACAGGAATGCATCCAGGTGGGGTTTGAAAATCTCCAGAGAAGGAGACTCCAAAGCCTCTCTGGAGAGCCCATTCCAGTGCCCTGTGACCCTTACAGTAAAGAAGCTCCTCTTCATGTTAAGGTGGAACCTCTGTGCTCCAGTTTAGATCCATTCCCCCTTGTCCTATCACAGGGCAGAGTGAGAAGAGGCTGTCCCTTTCCTCTTGACACTCAGCCCTCAGATATTTATAAACATTTGTCAAATCCCCTCTCAGTCTTCTCCAGACTAAAGAGCCCCAGATGTCTCAGCCTTTCCTCTTAAGGCATGTGCTCCAGACCCTTCATCATCCTCATAGCCCTCTGCTGAACTCTTCTCGAGCAGATCCCTGTCTCTCTTGAACTGGGGAAATGGGAAATATAATAAAATTACTGAGATTCTCTTCATAATTTCTTGAACCTGCAAAGTGTTGCTTATGCTTAGTGATTAGCTAAGGGAAAAGAGTAAGCTGATAGTATGTTACAGCAGTGAATTGGAGATAACCCAGATTTACAACAATGGGATTTAAAAAAAAATCTTGAAAAGGATAATTTTAAAAAGCAGCAAAGTAAACTGTTTTTCACTGCTGTGCCATTTTCACATCAAGATCTTTTCTGAAGATACAGCATTAAGGGAACTGAATTTTAAAATATATAATTTCAGTGTAGACTATTGGGAGTCAGAGGAAAGCAAGTGAAAATAGCTTACTTAAAGTTAATATCTGAGCACGTTAAAACTTTGCTCTCCAATGGAAGCAGGTTGCTGCATCCCGGCGCCAACATTTTAGCCTGGTGTTTTACCAGATGAATCTGGAGAGAAGGGAAAAGGGGTGAGGCAAAGGGAGCATTGGGTTTCTGGAGCTGCTGCTAAACCTGTTGGGCCATTTGCATTGCAAACGCCGTGCATTTCTGGGGTTCATTATGTTCCTCCTGAAGCAATGGAGGAATCTTTGGATGAACACAGTGCTGAGGGTGCTCATGCTTGCTAGCTGTATTTTTGGATTTTGTTGTTTTTGTGATTTATTTTTCTCTTCAGCATTGACTGTCTGTGAAATGCAGGCTTTGCAGCAGCTCCTCCATGTTCCACAGCTCCATAATTCTTCCTCTTGACAGATTGAATTACTCATTGCTAATATTGATACAGGCTGGGCTTGTGCTCCTGGTCTTTCTTATGTAAATACTGCTGCCCTTTGAGTCATTGCTTTAACCCCTTGTTTCCTGTGGGAGTGGCTGAGGAGACTGAATTTCTAGAAACATTTCCATGCCTTGGGAGTCTTGACTCATACTTAGCTCGCTGTTGATGGTGGTTGGTAGACCTGGGGTTCTGTGCTCCACCAGCCTCCATCTATGTGGATGCCAATGCTGATGCCTCACCTCTGCTTCCGTGGGGCTCCAAATGAGGAGAGAAAATATGGGAGGCCAATGGGGAGTTCAGCAATCAGGAAAGGAACAGCTGACCTGCTTCTGGGATCTCTTGGGCATCCGCAAGTCCAGATTATGGAGGTTTCCTAATGCACTCATATGTTCTAAAATAATTCATCTCCTTTTGACACTAATCTGGAATCCCCTTATAACTTATTTGAATTGTCTTCTCTTGAAAAAAAAAAAAAGGAAAAAACCCTGAAAACCCACAAAACCATTGTGTGGGAAGGAGCAAACTGTACTGGCTTAAGCCCAGGATATTGTGGGCAAGTGCTCTGGATACATCTCTGTATCTCAAACAGCATCGTTCAGCTAGT
This sequence comes from Chloroceryle aenea, assembly GCA_013399075.1. Lineage (NCBI taxonomy): Eukaryota > Metazoa > Chordata > Aves > Coraciiformes > Cerylidae > Chloroceryle > Chloroceryle aenea. The sequence goes on along the minus strand of VWZY01007755.1, from coordinate 67,962 downwards.
TGCAGTCTGTTCTTTCCTTGGTCTCTGTCCAGACAGCACGCCCCTGTCCTGCTATTTTTATTTTTTTTTTTAATGTGTATCAACAGCCCAGAATGATCTCACCACGTTTATAATAATGTAATAGTGGTGACTTTCAACTGATGCCCACAGAAATGAGTACCTCTTTTAGCCCACTGAGCTACAGCTTACTGTGCCCGTTCGTAAAGGCTTTATCTGGTCTGCTACATCGTTTGATTTGTTTGGGTTTCCTTTTAAGCAGTGTCTTTAATTACCTGGACCCTGCTGTGGCCCGCCCGCTCCTGTCACACTGGCCTGGCAGCGTTTCCCTTGTGGGATAATGTGGGTTGTGCAGCTCCTGGGGCACAGGGACAATACTTGGATGTATTTTTAGTGGCTGCAGATCCCCAAAAGTTATTTGGTGCTTTACACAGTCGACTGATCTTCAGGCATGAATGTCTTTAGATGTTCTTGGACGCATAGGACCAAAGGCTGCCAGCTGCTATTGATCATTTCTCCAGCATAAAGCCGAAGGTGGCAGTTTGGCAGAGGAGCAGGCATTTCCTCTGGTGGCAGTTCATTTTCTCCTTCAGCTGGAGCTGGCGATGACCTTGGAGCTAGTGTGCCTGCAAAGCTTTCTTTCCACTCCCATATTTATCATCATCTTTAATCTATATGATCACTGCATTTCATCTCTCTGCTTCTCAGCTGCCTTTTGCCCTTCAGCACAAAAGTGGACAGAAGGGATGAGCAAAGAATATGGTCTTCCCTGTCCTATTGTCCCTGGGCTCAAAGGAAACTGACTCCTGGAGGGATTATCTTAAAGTTATGATGCTGATTATCAAGTCCTTGCCTTCCTGATCTCTAGTCCGCTTGCGGGGTTTGAAGCTTGTTAGTTGGGCTGTGATACTTTAGTATTTACAAAGTAGTGACACCCATTCACCTCCCTGCGGTCTGAGTTAATGACAGAGGAAACAACCTCTTCTGTATCTGTTTTTTTTCTTTTCTTTCATAAGCATCATGTTCTGTAAAGAGACAGCAGAGCCTGAAGGAATTGGTATGCAGGAGCATCCTCTTTTCATTTAAAATGTACTAAGTCTGATGTTTGCAACTATGGTTTGGGGGGTGGGAAGCAGGCAGGGTTTGTAGCAGAGCTCACACTTTGAATGAGGCAGGTTTTTCCCTCAGCGTGCACTACCCCAGTAAATACATTCACATACCCCAGCCTGGCTCCCAGCTGATCTGATTCTGTGATAAAAGCAGCCAGAAGCTGACAGATCCTAAAGCTTGGAAAGACATTCAGGATAATTCAACATAGGCGGTTTGGGTGTTTATTTGGAATCTGGTGCAGAGTTAACAAGCTGTCGTGCAAGAAATGGAAACCCCGAGCAGTGGCCAGGAAGGCGGTGGGGAGGGAAGGCTCCTGATGTGCTCATGGAGCTGGGAGTTTGCTCACTCTCCACTCCAGAAAACAGCACAGACGAGCTGCAGTGAGATCAAGCCTGAGCTGAAACCGAGTTTCTCTGCATGATCCCTGAGCTCCAGATATGCTGAAGGCACTATTTTCTTTCTTTTTATTTTTTTTCTTAACTTTTTTTTTTTCAGTGCAGAGTGAGCTTGTGTCTTCCTGCAGCCTATGCTGTAGGCCTTAAGAAATGAACGTGTAAATATTTTGTCTCTCACAGCAGCCCAAGGTCATCTTTCTGGAACGGCAAACAGGCACAGAATCCAAAGGAGATCAGTCTGTCATGTGAGTAAGGTTAGCATCTGCACTTACAAATGACAAAGGCTATTAATCCTCATGCTGTAATCCCCAAGCTGTTTGCCAGCTGGCAGCAGGAAGATGTTCCCGCTCAACCCACATGGCTATCCATGTTTTTTCACCTTTATGAAGCAGATATAGGTCAATACTGTAGCCTGGATAAAGAACTTCGTAGATACCATTCATCTCTTCTAGCATTACAATCCCTCTTTTCTCCATGCAAGCCATCTGTACAAATGAGGGTGGAAGAGGAGAGCTGCGGCTGGGCTCTCCCTCTGCTGCTACTCCAAAATAGAAAGCTGAAGGTGAGATTTCCCCCCCTCCCCGCTCCTGAGTTTGTCATGGGAAGATGAATTTTTGAGATCTCTCTGCAGAGCTGAACAGCCTGAGCAAAGCTCTGTCTCTAGATGGGTCTTTTTATACACTGAGCAGGGAAAAACCAATGCTTGTGGAAGGCAGATAAGAGTCCAATGTTGAGACGTTTGTGGTCCCAGCTTGGGAACCTTCATGAGCTTTGGGTATTGCCAATCACAGGGACATAAAAACCTGCATCCACTCCAGCAGAAGGAATTCTGCTACTTGGCAGCCAAGCAGGTAGTCTGTGGTAGTCTATGTGATCTTGCACAACAAAAAGTTGTAGTCACCATGTTGCATCTAGTGACCTGTAGGCAGCTGAGATGGCAAAAAGTTGAAGAAGAGGCCCAAAAGCCAGCTGGGAGCTATGAAGCTCCATTCAGACCTGGTAGTTGCTCACGTCTTCAGAAAATTAGAAAGCATTTTGTTGGGGTTTACTTAAGAAAAGTGGTTTAGCAGAAATCACAGCTCCTTGGGTAGCTGCAGGTGCAAGGAGTCGAGGACATTATCTCCTGGCTCTCACGTTTCCTCCTGGCCGTAATGGGTGACCACTGAATAGATACCAAATACTCTGGAGGTGTCCATCCCCTGTAACATTGCACCCAGCATGTGCTGATCTCGTTGAGTGATAAGAGACAAAAAGCTGATCTTGGCCATGGGTGAAGAAAAGGATTCAGGATTCAGACAAAAGCTAAATTTGTTCCCAGGTCCCACAGCCATTAATTAGCCTGGGCATCCAGGGAAAGTGTTTTATTGAGCCCTCTCCCTTCATTTCTCAGACTCAGGAGGACATTGCAAATTTCTCGCTTCATTAGCAGCTGGGAAAAATCATATAATTTTACCAGCTTTCCTCATCCCTGTTGTGTCTTGTTAACACTTTTCAGGTGCTTTTCCTTCACACTGTCTCCATCATCACATCTCCCATCCTCTCATTAGTATCTATAAAGGTCTGCTCCAAGTCAGGTCCATGCCTGGTAGCAGTATTTTATGTCCATGGTGCTCAGGATAAAACCTATCCTCTTGCTGTCACTACGTGACACCTCAAGCACAAGTTTTCCAATTAAACTGGTACCACATCTCTGCTGTAGTCCTCTGCTGGCACTGCTGTGGGTTTTGTCTTGCTGGGCTGTATTCTCAGCTGCAACTTCATTGGATTTTTCCCAGCAGAGGGTTTTGTTTGTCAAGAAGAGTAAATGAAGTAATCATTTGGTAGATGCAGCATTTAAATACTGTGTGGCATTTATACGTGTGTATATAAATACATACAGAAATGTTTTGTGTGGTAGAGTGCCCCTGGGCATTTGCATGAAGCACATCTCTATGTATATTTGATGACTTAAATATATGGTATATAATACATTATTTTTAATGTGTGTTGGCTTCTTGCTAGATTGGAACAATACAGCATTTCTGGTAGGTACAGGGTTTTGTTGTCTCTCAGCTGGATCCCGGTGATGCAATGTCTGGGGGGTGTGTGCGTCTCCTCTTTCCCCTGCGCACCCCGTGACGCCGTCCCTCCCCTCCCGCAGCCGTGCGGGTGGACATCCATCACAGCCTGGGTGCGTTGCCTCAGGACAGTGTCGTAAGCCTATTGACTGCCTCTCCCTCCTGGTGTTTAGTGGAATAATCCACCTTTAAGGTTTTTCCTTTATTGCACTCATACCCTCAGCACAGATCACGGGCAGGTAGCGAGCTGGTTGGTACTCGGAGTAATTCAGCCCTGTGGCTGAGGGTGCATCAAGAGTAAGAAAGATCTCAGCTCTGCTTTCTCAGCTTGAGATGTACAAGCACAAGATTTATCTTTGAATTGTTCACTGTAAATAATCAGAACACAGACAAATTAATAAAAATGCTAGGTCCCTAGCTTATGCAAGGCTTCTAGAACTTGAATTTATTGCCGAATTATTTTTATGATAAATACATCTACAACAGGAGACTTGTTCATACTGTGAAGGTTATAAGAAACAAATTCATATCCCCTTTTCTCTTCTGTAAAGTTCAAAGATTTGCTCAGAAAATTGTCCTTTCAATCTAGTTTATAAATGGCTGGTATTGACTGGTGAGGCCATTGGAATGGTAGGAGCATTATTTCACTTGTTGTCTGTGTGATTGAAAGAAATATCTGAAGGGCAAAACTGGAAAAAAGAAAGATGAAAAATACAATGGAAAGATGTTTGGGTATTCAACAGGAAGAGTGGTACGGGTTTATTCTTAGCTTTTCATGTACTTGACAATGAAACATTTTTATTCTACTTAAGTGCTAACGTGCATGATCATACAATATATTGCCTCTCGCTAATTATATGCTGCGTTAGGAATACTAATGTCTAGATGATATCTGACTGGAAGAAAAAAAAACATTAAACCCAACTTCTGCAGAATTCTGGGCTGAAATTATCCCCACACACATACAAACATCCACACCTTAGAAACAGTCTTATTTTGTTATGGTGAACGCTGCTGCTCCAGGTTTTTATCAATAAAATAGAAGCAGATGGCTCATGCAGACATGCAAAACCAGCGTCTCTTCATTTTGTTTGCATTGTGGCAGAACTGAGTGAATATGCATCTAGGAGAGGTGGATGTGTTTTGTTCAGAACAAAGATGCAGGTGTGCAGTGCATAATGCATAACTGGGAGGACTAGGAAATATCCCCCCTCCTTGGTCCCTCTGTCCATCCGCACAGACAGAGGGGCCCTATGGCAGCAGGGGGAGGCTGCTGGGGGGGCTCTGGGGGACTGAAGAGTTTCCATGACCTGCCAGGATGGATGTGATGAGGGGTATGTCTTTATCTTGTGGCCACTTAGGCTTGCATGTACCTTCAGTGGTGATGCATTTGTGTGTCTGGTATACTTCTGCCAGGTCGCAGTTGCAATCCATGCCTATATTAAGACAGGAAAAGACAGAAGCTAAAAAAACTTCCAGATCATTGATTTTGAACTGGAGGTAGTATGTTCCTCTCAGAATAGCAGTGCCATCTTTGAGGGAGACATGAGAAACCACAATTTCTGAATCCCTGCTGGCATCTGCAGGGCTGGCTTTCCAGGACCAGCCCAGAAATAGAGTTTCCTTTTCTGGCGATGGTAGCTTCAGTCCCTGGAAGCCTCAGCAACGGTGGCCATTACGAACCGTGTCTGGGTACGTAGAAAACCCAGCTCAGAGCCCTTCATCTGAGAGACAGCGGGGAAATGAGGTATGCTGGGAGGTTCAGAGACACTTGAGGGACTTTGGAAAAACTCACCCTCCTTGGTAAAAATTAGTGATGAAATATGTGTTTTGCTACAGACTAATGTTGGTGGGGTGACCAGGCTCTCAGCTGAGAGGGGTAGGGGGAAAACTGCTATTGAAGTCTTATGTTTTTGAAGACCTTGGCAGCAGGGCTGGCTGCAGAGCAGGGAGTGGGGGTCTGCTCTAGGCTGCAGTCAGCCCCGCAGCAGCTCCTCTGGGCAGAGGGGGGGATCTGCAGAACCAAGTGCCATCTACAATTTCCTCTGGGCTTTGGGAGCTCGTGTGGACACTGTTGCTGAGCAGGTGGCATGGCCTGACTCAGCACCAGGGCAGAACTTTTCTGCCCTGATTATTCATAACACTGTTTCACTCCATGCACTTTTCTGAAAACCCCTTAAAATTCCCCCTGCCCATCAACCTGCCTCAATTCCTGTACCACCTTCACCCTATTTCTCCCATGTAAACCTCATGCCAGGCAGTACTTCAGAGGACTTGGGTACCCCTGGGAATGCCACCCTTGTTTCCTTATACCCACAATGGCCTTGTGGGGATGTCCTCAGACGCTGTGTGGTGACAGAGGAGGTGGTGGTATTGTCACTGGGTGGGTTTCTCAGCCTGATCACTGGCACAGGACTAGCTAGAGTGGTTTGGTTTATTCCTTGGGGCAGACCTGCCTGTGTGTCTCTGCAAGCTCAGCACACGCTACGGTGAAGCTGCTGACATCTAACTCAAGGGATAGCAGGGAATGGGCCATGTGTCTTGGTGCCAAGACTTGGGCAGCTTGGCCTGAATGAGGACACCCATAAAGCTGGTGGTAAAATACTTGGGCTTTCTGTGTGCCTGGTGTGGAACACCACCATGCAAACATGATGGTGGGCTTAGCAATCTTCTTGCTGGGACACTCACTGTTCAGCACAAGTGCATGTGGGTCCTGCCAGGCTCCCCGGCGGCTCTTGGGTGTGTTTTATTTTATTGTTCTGATTATCCTGTTCTGCCTACAGCTGCATTTTAATTCCTTGCTCAGAGTGGCTTCATTCCTTGGCAAAATACCAAGTACTGTTTTGCCAAGACATCCCTGATGTCATCCTAATTTTGACCAGTTGGAGAAGTCTCATTTTTAATGTCGGGAAACTGAGTTTTAAATTTCAACGGAAGAGTGATATCATTTTTCATGAGAGGGTGAAAGCATTCCCACTTCTCAATCAGCTCAGTCAAGGCTAAAGACACTGAGCTATCTGCCATCTGTCTCCTCACCAGTTTCTCTTCCACCATCATAATTTTTGAACAGGTTGGCCAATCTGAGTCGCACTTGAAAGAAGGGTAACTGTCTCTAAGAGAATTGGGCTTCTGCAAATTGTGTCACCCTGTAGAAGATCATTTCCAAAGAAGCAGAAAGAATTAGATTTGATGAGCAAGGCTCAGCCATCAATGACGGTGTGTAACACCAGACCAGTGACTGTGTGTGCTGCCTCTGGTTGTGCTGGAGGTGTCCAAGGGGACGTGGTGGAATTTGGCTGTTGGGGGGGGGAGGAGAGGATAAAGAGCACATGTAGGAAGATGGGCTTAATCAGTTCTGCTCATCCCCAGCTTCTTTCTGAAGTTTTTGAAGGTCTTCTAAATGTAAAAATGTCCAAAGAAAGAACAGGTTTTAAAATACCAATAAATTTTCTTGTACAATGAATTGGAAGATAGGGCAGAAAACCTGAGTTCTAGGACAGGAAAAACAGGAAGAAAAAGAGCTGGTCTTTTAGGATGAAATGTGAAGGCTGCATTTTAGAAGCAGGCAGGATTAGCCACCCAAGTGATTCAGTCCCTCCAAGGCTGGCCAACTGTTGGGAGGCATGAACAGGGTCCAGGAGCTACTTGTCTCTGTTTGGTGTGACAAGCCCATGGCTGGTAAAGCCTTTGAGGGGTTTTTGTCTGTCAGAGGCAGCTGAGTGGGGCAGGCCAGGAATATAAATTGGTCCAGGCTGCAACTCCTTGTATCTGAACCTGCTCAGCGTTTTGGGTGCAAATCCCAGGCATTTCAGGTATGCTTTATCTTTTGAAAGTACCTTCTGCGTGCTGTGCTTAGAATACAACACCTGTGTAGGTGTATGCTGCCTGGGAGGGCTGGTGCTTTATACACACATCTTCTGAATGTTTGGTGCCTAAGCTCAAAAGGGCACATAAATTCATTTTTCTTTAACAGTTGGTTTGAGGAGATGTAACTGCTTTGAAATGAAGTAACTGATTTTTTTTTTTTTAATTCTGTGAGGCAGTTAAAGTAAATGCTAATATTCTGGGGTTTTATTTTCCCAATTGCTCTAAACCATTTGAAAACATATATTTATTATAGCACTGCCTATTGCTAGGCAATCTTGCTTTCAAGAGATTAAAAAAAACCCCAACACAACAACAGAAGAAAAAAAGGCTGCTCTTCTATTGTGTCCCTGTCCAGGTTTATCTTGTGCAGTACACATTTAAAGTCTTATCTTTTCAAATAATATCACTGTCAACAGAGACTTTGGTCCCAGTTCACAGTTCTGTTTAATTTCCATTGCATTAAAACATCGTGTGCTTCAGCTGGGGAGCAATTCCTGTCCAGGCTTCACTGGCAAAGGGGACAGTTCCTCTTCAGATGAGGAGGTGAAGTGATCTCTTGTGTTCCCATGGTGAGAGGAAGGGGATGGGGTAGGGTCAGGTGAGCAGGATGGGACAGAGCATCTGCTGGTCATTTTGATGGAGGTCCATTTCAGCCAGCAGAGCAGTGCTGGTTTATACTCACAGGGGATCTGTTTCCCTGCACTCTGCCCCTCAGAAAGAGGACAAAGAAAAGCAGCTAGACTTGAGTTACAGAAGAATTTTCTCCGGGCTGATCACAGGATGGAAATGCTTCTTGGAGCCAGCTGGGGCAAGATTAGCTGACCTTTTGGCTGTAAACCGTTGCCAACTAATAACTCCTGCTCATGTGCTGACAGGAGAGGGGAAGATGTGTCTTTGCAGCAGAAATTGTGTTGAATCTTTAAAAAAAAAATACAGTCAATTTCAGGAAGACTGGAGTAAGGCTGCCATTCATTCAGCTTGCAGAGTAGGTGCTTCTGTGTCTTCCTTTTCTATCTCTGCTTACAGAAGTGATATTACTGAATTAATTATGACATCTTTGTGAAGAGCTGAAGAATTGCTCAAGTCCTCTATTCAGCAGCAGAGAAATGTCAGATTCATCTCACAGTAAATTTAAAATTACACCAACCTGAACTATCGCTACTGGCAGCATAATAATAAGGCAGGTAATCAAAATCAATTAAATGCCAGTGCCTTCCTATTGTCCTAGAAAATTCAAATCTGAAACTAGTTTGAGTTCATTTGACTTCTCAATAAAAGAAGCAGAGCTTCAGAGATAATTTGAAATAAGTATGTGGCCGCGACTGATCTTTTCTCAAACTGCAAAGACCAGAGGAGCTGTGTGTGTGCACGTGCATGTCAGTGCATACCGAGTGCCAAATACAGGCAGATAATCAAAGTCCATGGAATGTCTGGTTTGAGTCTCTGTGTTCACATATGTTAGCTGGGACTTGGGTCTGCCAAGACTTAGTTTGTTAAAATTTGGATGAGATTATGATCAGGTGAATGCCAAATGCTCCATTCCCACCTTGTAAGAGGGAGGAAGACTAAGCCTGGTGCATGCTGCTCTGTAGGACCTGCACAGAGACCCTGGAGCAATCAGAGGGAGAGGAACTCACCATGTACTACCAGCAGTGACGTGCCCAGAGATGACAGGTGTGGTACACCCATCTTCCAGATCACAACAGAGCAGGGGATTGCCCCAGAGCCTCAGATGCTGCCAAAATTAATGTGTTCCCATAGCACTTTGTGTTGCTTTTGGCACTGGCTCAGGCCTTTGAGTCACTTTAGTAGTAGGGTAGGGTGTGGGCTGGAGTGAATGGCTGCTCAGAGAGGGGTGGCTATGGAATGAGTAGTACCATGGTAGTTGTGTGGACATAGACACAGTTGGGAGACACAGAAGAAAATTTATTGTTTTTTATTTATTCAAAGAGGTTTTCTCTTTGAAAAAGGTGCAGAGCAAAGCCCAGGCTGGATGCTGGGACTGACCTGAGCCAGTGTTGTGCCAGTAACTTCAGTGCAGCCATTCGCACCAATCTAGCTTTCCAGAAAAGCTCATCTTGTATGACTACTTTTCCCATTTCTGGGAGCAGTACACTTCTTCCAGGGAAGACCCTTACACATAGCTGTCTAGAGAAACTGTTTACCAGTATACACCTATAAAGTTAGGATCTTTGGAAAAGTGGTTCCTCCTCTTTGTGCACATTGCCTTACACAGGTAAGATTTTACTCCTTATTAAACTTTTTCTGAGCCTTGCTGTCTGGACCCGTGGTTATGAAGGTAGGTTGAGCCTGATATCCCACCTATTGCCATAAGGAGGCTGCTCAGTAGTAAAATCCCCATGTCTGTCCAAGATGCAGGAGCTGCCTCATCCCACAGTGACCTGCTGTTTTATTTGGGAGGAGGTTTGGGATGTTTTGCTGTGTGGCTTCTACTATGGCAGTAATCCCAATTTCTCCCCATGGGATTTCAGAGTGCTGTGGTGCCTCTTTGGGTTCATGGGTGTGTGGCCAGCATGAGGTCCAAGTGTTGTGGTGGAGCATCCGAAAGTCTCGGGGTAAAAACAGTGCACCAAGGTGGGCATGGAAGAAGGAGAGAGCAACATAAACTGGGAGGGAAGAGGAGTGTGACCCAGAGAGATTGCAGAAGAGTCTGGCTCCTAGCTCTTTCTGCTAGCAGTCCCAGATTGGATTTAGAGTTCCTTCTAGTCCTTCCAGGCACTGGTTTATGTT
>VWZY01007755.1:41156-57735 GCA_013399075.1 Chloroceryle aenea | reverse complement strand
GCTCTTGGCTCTTGCCTCCACTTGCCACTCCGCTCGGTACATCTGTCAGCCTGCCCTTAAGGGAAGTTTTCTGCCCCCTCCTCTAAACTGAGACTTGGAGCAGGGCTGTCACCCGTCCGTCTCAGGCGTTTCACACCCCCATCCTCTGCCATGATGCCCCAGGCAGCTCTGAGCCACCGCATCTGCTCCTTCCTTCGGCTCACCGGGCAGCGCTGCATCCCGCCAAGCCCCGTCCCGTCCTGCCGTGGAGCATCCCTGTGGCAGGACCTCCCCCTCCCTTCCTCCCTCCCCGCGGCCTCGAGCCGCGCCAGTGATGGAGAGAGCGTCACCGTCTCGTAGCAACCCTCCTAGCAACGCTCCTAGCAACCGGGCAACATCTGCTCCCGCTGGACCAATCCGCGCCGGGAACATCTGGGCACCCACCTCCGCGGGCTGCGGCCGGGAGGTGATGCGCTCCTCAGTGGCTGCAGGGACCCGCAGGAGCTGCCACCACCTCCACCACCTCCACCTCCACCACCTCCACCTCCACCGCCACCACCTCCTCCAGGAGAAGCAGGCAGCTCAGGGCAGCGAGGGAAGGACGGGGAGCAGCCCTCCCTCTGGAGCTGGGGCTCGCTGGGTGAGTGCCATTGAGCTGGCGTTGGCTGGGGACAGTGAGCCTTGGGGTTGTCCGTGGCAGCGAGCTGGTGTGGGGCTTTGCTGGTGGGATCTGCCCCAACGGCTTTAGCAGGTGGCTGTTGATGTGGAGTAAGTTTTGTATTTGTTTGTGAGCTCTCAGCTTTGCCGCATGGTGAAGAGGGTTAGGAGCTGAGAAGGAAGCTCGCCACTTGTCCTGCAGTGCTACCGGCTGTGGGCAGAGGTGCCTGAGGCTCTGCTGGACTCTGTCCTGCTTGGTGAAAGATCATTTTAACCAGATTGATCTTTTTTATGGTTAAAGCCAAACTCTGAAAAGTAGCTACAGCTACTCTTTCATTGCTTGTTAGCAAAGTATCATCCTCTGGGATGAGACAACTGTCTAAATATAGATGTGGTATAGCTGCGAGATGTGAATACGCGCGCACACGCTCTCTATTCCTTTCTCTCTTGCAGGACTTAGACCTGTTTATTTTCAGTCACATACATCAAAAGTGTGAGTGTCTCTGCACACACACGTGAAAGTGTAGAGTTTGGGTATGCACATGCATATCTGTGACCGGTTCTCCCCCGGAGTGGGAAATATACTTTCCCCAAGAAGGCAAGGCATAAGCTGGATGCTGCTGTATTTACTTACAGCCCAGAAACTATACTGCATGGAAGGGGAACGCTGAAACATGCACGCTGCAATAATTCTGTTAAATAAAAATGGTAATCTGACTTCCCCCAGATCTGTGTTACTCTGCAGGCAGTGTGGGTGTATATGTGCGTGTGTGATAGGAAATTGATGCTACTACTCAAAATAATGGTGTGATTTTAACAGTAGCCCTTTAGCTTTCCTCTGAGGCTGACAAGAATTAGGGGAGAAAATAATGTGCCATATTAAGAGGTGGTGCTCAGGGCAGTAATCATGTTCTAGCTCAGGAAACTTCCGGATATTTAGAAAAGCAAGCTGTATTTCTACAGCACTTGCTCCAAGAGGGTTACAGCTACACCACTGAGAGATTGAAATGATTTCTCTTAATGTTTTATTTTACTTTTCTGGTGTCTGAAAGGGAGTCCAGGAAGCAAGGTCAAAGTTAGAGAACTGGATGTGACATCAGAACTCTTATTTTCCCCGTTATTAAGCCTTGTGGGGCTGCTGAAATAGCACTTGCCTCTCTTGCGGTCCAGCTACTTGCCATATATGTCCTGACTTTGCCGCCTGAGCCATGTGTGTTTCTCCTTGATCCACCACGGCAGGTAACCGTTCAGCAGTGCTCTGCTGCCAGAAATGCTCGCTGAGCCCGTGCGAGGAGGAAATCTTACCAGAACTGCTGAGATCATCCCAGAAAGACCCTTTGCAGATTGATTCCGCATCCTCGGGTAAGTAACAAGTTTGCAGACTTCAGCTGCTTGGGCTTGCCTTCAGACTGAGGGAAATTACTTGGGTTAGTGTTGAAAGGGGGTACAGCTGGGAATGTTATTTTATTCTCTTGATAAAAGCAGTGGGACTACAAGGAGTGAGACAGGAATAGTCACTCAGTCATTAAGTCTCGTGCCTTCATGCACTCATGAGAGCTGTTCAGATGCTTGTGCCTTGCACACACGTGAGTCCAGGGAGAATCTGCAATTAGAGAGACCTGCAAAGCAATTAGCAAACTAAAAGAAAGGCAGTTTTAAAGTGCAAAGGCAGCAGCTCCAGCCAGCAGACAACAGCGCGGCTGTGGGTCCCCACCTTTCCGCGGGTCAATTAAAGGGGGCTCTCTCTGCCTGAGAGAGGAATAAGGCTCGATACTCTGAAAGGGTTGCGATCGATTGGCAAGTCCATGTGAAATCCTAGGGCTGGCATGTGTTTTCGATTCACATGTTCATCTGCCTGTGGTCTGGTAGCTTTGTATTATCAACTGGGAATCCCACAGTGGGACCAACTGCTTTTCCCGCTCCTGAAGAGGGAAAATGCAGCAGCATAGCCTGTGAAATCAGAGGAAGGTTTCAACTGAGCACTCCCTAATTGCGAGTGCTGCTAAGGTTAGAGAGGGGGGAATTTATCGCTGCAGTTCGCCAGCAGTTGCAAGGACATGATGATATTTCCTGTCATGTCAAAGTCATGTCTCCTGCCGATAACAAATGCTAATTTCTGTGTGCTCAGAAGCCTCAGGTTTTCTATTTGTGCATGCAAGAGATGCTCAGAAATGGTTTCTGTCTCAGCCAGCTTTAGCTTGCATATTGATTATCCTCCCTTACACTGTGAAAGGAAACCCTGCAGGGCACCAGCTCATTGACTCACCCCCTTCTGTGCCCAGCATCGCGGGTCTGCCTTGGCCAGCGAGCTTCTGTGCTTACCCCCTGCAGACGTCTGCAGCAACAAGCCAATAGTACCTGCTCACACAACCCCTTTCACTGCAGCACCGAGCAGGCAGGGTTGGATTTTCTTTCTAAGGAAAGGTAGGAGAGGTGGAAGCGCAGGCAGGTGTGGGAAAGCTCCCAAGGTCTCCCATACGAGCTCTGGAGCAGAGCTGCCGTGCAGACCCAAGGCTTGCAGATCCCTCTCTATTGCCTGAGATGGAAAAGCACAAAGCTTTTTTGGTTGTTTGTTTTTCCTGGCTGTTCAATCATTTGTTAAGCCCTGTCTTGCCTCCTGTCTGAGCTATCTTGCAGCCCTGTGGAAATCAGCCGGCACTAATTCGTGCTGAAGAGGGGCTCCTGTCACTGGGGTGATGCAGAAGTGGAGGGGCAGATGAAGAGAATGTCTTGCAATTTACAGTTCAACTGTGAAGTTGCCGTGTTATAAATCTATTTCCAATCCAATTTAGATAAGATAACCTTCTGTCCAAACATGCCTAATAACTCTGTGGGTACTGCACCATAGAGCACTGTAATTATTCCTGAAGAAATAAATAGGAACAGGCACAATTTGCTCTCTTGAAAGTACAATTAAAGCCCTCGCGAAGCTGCATTTGAGAGGTCCAGGCTTGAGAAAGAGGCGTCTATTCCCTCACTGCCGCATGTGGGATTTATGTTTCAAACTTCCATTAGCGTTAATGGCAGCTACAGCCGCCGTGCTCCGATGTGCCGTGCATTCAGAGCAGGCACGCACCGCTGGGGTGTAAATACCGGCCAGTGTGAGCAGGCAGTGCCTGCCCCATGGCTCCCAAGCCCTGGCACCACTGCCCGCCGTGGCAAATTTTACCGAGTCCTTGGTGAGTAGCAGAGGGCTCGCAGCTGAACGCTGGTGGGAGGCTGAATGCACTTTGCTGAGGTTCATCCAGGCTGGAAGGACAAACCTCACGCTCAGGACTCGGCACTACGCTGGCTGGTCCCTGTGGGGAAATTTGGCCCCGTGCCTTGACTTGTGGTGTAGTGCCGAAAAAAATGTAATGTGATTAAGATGTATCTGTCTCTGAGCTTGACTGAGGCAGAGGCAGTGACTCATACCACCTTGCTGTAACTGTCAAAACACTTGGCTCGCGGGAATAGCCTTCCACACAAAAAGCACTGATTCAATATGTTTATATTTAAACAAAACACTAAGGGTCTGATTCACTGCGGCATTACTACAGCCTTGTATGCCCGTAACCCTGGCCAAGAAGCCCTTAGGCACGCACGGAACAAGTCCGCTCTGGCTCCCAAGCTAAGTATTAGAGAAAGGCTTGGTCCTTGCAAAGCTCCTGCAGGGAGAGGTGCCCTCTCACTGGCCATAGCATTGGTGCTGGTGTTGAAGGTGGGGTGCAAAGACACGGTTCATGCTCTTGTTCCCCTGCACCTGCAAACAGATGTGTGAACATCACCGGCTGACATAAAGGATGATGGTGACAATGAGATGGCTGGTGATAGAATAGCAGCTACCCTGAGCACAAGAGCAGATCTTGAGTTTCTGTGGAGCAGCCCTGCAATGGGACTTGCTTGCCTTCAATTTGCTTTCTCATCCTGTTGCTGCAGGTGTGCAGGCAGCACCCCTTCCCTCCCAGAGAGAGGAGGTAGAAGTTGAGGCACCTGTGACAACCTGTGGGAGCTGCTGGGCTTGGAAAATGGGTGCCCTGGGTCCTGCAGGTTTGAAATTGGTGGAATTTGCTAACAACTAGAATGGTGTTTAACAGCTTGTGTCTACTTTGGTTTTAGAGTGTAGCCTTCCACAGCCCAGAGGTGCTCTTGCTGTTAATTTTCTGGTTGTTTCACTTTCCTGCTGCTGAAGCAAGTTCTGGATGTTGTTTTAACTGTGACATTTTGTGTGATGTAAGGTCTTTAGGAATTTAAGTAGAGCTGACTACTTTGCACCCAAGGGTATGTCCCGGGCTGGTGCCGCATATACCCCAGAAAGGGGGTGCCAGTTTGATGCTCGATGAACCCACTGCCAGTATGGTCATATGTGTCCCTCTGGAAAATACAGTCCTTTCCATCTGCTTCTGCCAGTCAGTATCAACCCTCAGCTCACTGTGTTTGCTAAAACACAGCTTGCCCTCCCTCCCAGGGCCAGGGTTCTGGTGCTCCTTGCCTTGTCCTGGTTCCTTGCTGTTTGCTGGTGTCTCCAGGACCACTCACAGTCAGGGGATGCTGAATGTCCTACTGTCACCCTCCACCTCTGTGTCAGTAAGGATTCCTGCAGCAAGGAGCAGCAAAGGAGAGGTTTGCAGAGAGCTGGTGGAGCTGGAGGACTGAGCTGTGATGCTCTGCACTCTGTGGTTACCTGTCTTTCCCCTGCACTTGGGCTGATTTTCTGCTTGTGCTGCATGCTGGCAGTGCTAGGTCTGTGCTTCCAGCCTTTTCACTGAAAATCACCAGTGAGGGAGTTTTAGCATTTCAGAGGCTTGATTTGAAGGGGAAGGATGGGTCCATGGTTGGCTCGGTGACCTGTACGCTGGGTTTGACTACCTTCCCAGCCCTGACAGCCTGGGTGGCTACAGGAATGGCACTTCATCTTTCTGTACCTTTGTCTTCCTTAGAGTAGTGTGAGGAAAACTGTAATGTTCTCCTATCCCACAGTGCTGGGAAGATAAATGCATTTGTGATTGCTCTCAAGATAACACAGCAGTGGGGTTTTCACCTAGCAGAACCTAATATCAGAGTAATTAACTATCCAGGGTGTTCAGGCTCTGGTGTAATTCAAATACTAGGGTAAAACCTGCAAGCAGAGAAGGTTGCTGCATATGAATTCGAACCAGTGTTTGCAGCTACTCGGTGCTAAGAGAGCAGTGAGGACCACAGCCGTACCCTTGCCCATGAGAGCTGAGGTCAGTGCAGGGAGCATCTCTGGTGTGTGCAGTGGTCCAAGCTGACTGAAACATGGCGTTGTCCCACTGCAAGAGCCATGGTTCCTCTCCCGGGGAAATGCTGCTGTTTTGTGCAGTCTCTGTTGGGACAGGTCCCAGTGCAGGGCTGGGGGGCTTGGCTCCAAATGAGGTGTTAATCCACTAGTCAGAAGTTTTCAGTTCAGATTTATAACATCCTTTATGGGAAACCTCCATCCTCACAGGCTTGAAATTCAGGGAAAAAAACACAAGAAGACTCTCTTATGATGGGATTTCTTCTTCAACCCCTTCTTGTGGGTTTTTGATGTAAGGGAAGGGAAAGCACATTACTCCTTCCCGTCAGTGAAGGAGAGATGCCTCCAGTCCCTGAAATAGTTGTGTAGGTATCTTTTTTGCTCCCACCTGCAGCTAAGACTCAAGGAGCCCCCCCATGCCCTACAGCACAATCCTTCCAGTGAGGTCCATGTTTTGACTGTGCACTGCCCTTTGGGTTTTCTGCTGTGGCAGAACCAAATCTGTTATTTTCTTAGAAAATCTAAGAATGGTGCCATTTCAAATGGCACCATCAGGAGATCTCAGTTTGGGGAAGAAAACATGTCCCATAGGATCTGACTTTGAGTTATTGTAAAAAGTGGCTCCAGATACTTTCCCTGTGCTGCCTTTAAGTATTAGCAGAATATATATTTTTTTTAATATTTATTTTAAATAGTGCATTTCAAAGCAAGCAATGGAGATTTCTTGCAAATGAGAGGACTTGGGAGGTGGTGATGCCACCCTCAAATGCACCTACCCCCTTGGATCATTACTGAATAGAAAAGCAAACCCCTGTCCTGGCTTTCACAGAGAGACAGTGCTCACCAGGCTGAATACCACCAAAGTTACGTATCTCATAAAGGTGCTGAATTAGCACCATGTCACCTTTCCACAGAAATAAGCAAGCTTGGAGCAGCCAGCCAGGCCTGGCTGCGGGTGTGCAGAGACCCCTGGCTCTCTGCAGCACTCTGCTCTGGAGAAGCAGACCTCCCCTGACCTTGTGTCACAGGAGCCCTTCTCTTAGCCCAATTTTCCTCTGTGCCCTGGAAAACTGAAGCAACCCATAGACCAAGCCAGCTTCATCACCCTTCCACCGGGCTGGGGCTCTCAGGCTTCTCTGGGACGACACTACCATCTAGTGAATATCCTCTGTATTGGCTTTCCAGAGAAACCACAGAGCTCTGCGTGTGATGTGGAGAAATTAAAACCTATTTATTGTCCCACACACACCTGAGCATGGCACAGGGACCTCCATTCTGCAGATGGGTGACCCACACCCTGGTCCCTCCTGCAGCGTATGGAGACCTTCCTGGCTTGGACATCTCTCTTGCCCTGCTCTGTGAGGCTGTGGTGGGCTAGGGGTTCCCAGCTTGGTTTGTAGGATGTGGTGACCATACCCAGCAGCGGCAGCATGTGTCCAGTGCTGTAGTCACCATTCTGGAGCGGGGCTTGCTGTGCTGGCAAGCCTCAGGGTCGTGCCTCAGAAATGCCTTTACATTTGCTAGACTCTCATTTATTTTTCCAGTGTGTTGAGGACTGCAGGTCAAGGCTTTATGTTATCCTGGCTACATCCCACCTCTGGACCTCTCCTTCCCCTGCAGACCCTGGACTGTGATGTCACAGACACCATGGCAGCAAGTGTTACTGATCCTCTTTTTCTTCTTGTTTTGTGCAGAGCTAATCTGATCGGGGCCTACCAAAGACATTAACGACGTCGAAAGTAGCCTACTTTAAGAGAAAATATGCAGAAGAAGAACATTTACATCAAGATTACCATGAGTATTGTCCAAAAGTGAGTAGCTCTCTCATTCCAGACCCCATCCTCCACTTCTTTCATTCCTCAATGCTAAAGACCCCTTTGCTTGCTCTTTACTCCCCAGCACCTGATACTACCCGAGGACCGGACTTGTATTCTAAAACTTTCTCTCCAGAAACTCCGATTCCTGGATGACCCCGAAGCCTATCTCCGTAGGTCTGTATTAATTAACAATCTGTTGAGGAAGATTCACCTAGAGACAGAGAGGGAGAGCTATGAATACTTTAAGGAGGCTCCGTGTTATAGGACTGCTTACTCTGACGCACGAAAACGGCTGAAGTTTATGGTGCAGGAGTGCTGTTCCCAGTCGCTCTATTATGAAGAGCTGCATTCGTATCGCATCGTGCCTTACTCTGCAGAGAACGCCGTCTATGGAATGGGCTACACGAGCAGCCACTTGGAGCAAAATTCTCAATTGCTTATTTATAAAATGAATTAAAGTAGCTGTTAGACCCACTGATGTTTGTTTCTGAATGCTTGAACTGCTTATTGAGATGTTAAGGTGAGGCACTAATTGCAGATATACTTCTGATCAAAGGCGGATGGTTCAGAGCTGAGTGGAAGGTACTTTGAATAATGCTCTGCAGTCCCCACTGTTATCCCCTGGTTATGAAGTACCTTGACATACACACAGAGCTGGTGCAATACGGAGGTCCTTACCCACAGAGACTGCACGCAATGTGTTTTCTAGAAACAAAGCTGCATTTAAGTTACCTGTGTGTACATACAGACGTTAAAAATCACTTTGCAGTTAGATTATGCCATCCCCAGTGGAAGGGGAGCCCCCAAAGCAGTGGAGTAGTCTAACAGTGAGGAGTAAAATGCAAGTTATTTACTGTAAAGTTATAGACAGAAAATTTCTTTGAGAAATGCTTTGACCATGAAGGAGTCAGTGCCAAAGGAAATGGCCTTTTGTTTAGGATTTTCAGAGACTTAACTCACTTGCTACTTACAAGACACTCTCTACTGAGATTGCAAGGGTTTGGTTTTTTGTTCTTTGGTTTGTTGTTTTCCTTTTTTTTCTTTCTTTCTTTCTTTTTTTTCCTTTTTTTTTTAAATTGCATTCACCTTTTACTTATATTATCTCTTAGCTGGTATCTACTATTTTAATACAAACCAGAATGACTCACAGGAAAGATTGTTTCTTCAGCCCGTCATCATTGTTCCCTCATCTTCATTTTATTCTCTCCCTAGCTGTTTCCCTGATACTTCTTTGCATGCTAATTTGCTGTTTGGCCAGAGGTTCACATTGGGAATAGAGAGTAATTTCTTTTTATATGGAATATAAAAGTCAGAAAAACAATGGTAACTCTCACAGATAGAGAATGAATGTATCTGGCAGATGCTAGTAAAACCTCAGAAGTTCTCCTGATAAAAAGGCTCAGCATCACTAATAGTGTTAAGTCAAATGTCTAATTTCAATTTGGGAATTAACCTTAGAATATGTAAATATATATTTCACAAGCAATGACATGAAAAATGTTCAGCAAATTGGTGACTACAAATGGAATGTTTTATAGCTGCCAAAGCTATGTCATGAAAATACCAAAGAGTAATATAAGGGAAAAGACAATGCTCCAGCAATGGGGTCAGAAGCAAAGATTGCACTATAACTTGGGGAAATGTGGTTAGCGAGCCTGTAAACTGGAGCCTGTAAACTGGAGCCTGTAAACTGGCCGTTACCGGCACACCTGCAGTTCACCTGTGGGGGACTCGCATCCCAGAATTGCTGAACAAATATATGAGATGAACCAAAGCCTGTCAAGGTCCTACAGGTCTGTTGGCTTACAGTGAAGAAAACAGCTTTGCCTTGCTGGCTATCATCCCTTTAAGGCTTTAAAGCAAAATGAATAAGCGCAGACTCAGCTGGAGGCAGAGATGTATCTAAGAACCTAATCTTTTATTTTGAAAGGCTTTGCTCATGCAGATGTGGCTGATGCTATTTCTGAAGCATTATACAGTATGAACAAATGCCATTGCTTGCCAGGGACGTGCTTCATGTAGGATTCCTGTAACCCTGCTTAGAGCATCCTAGTTGTGTGTATTGCCCCTATCATCGCAGCTCTCAGGCATGTGTTAGTGCAGGAGAAAAGACAGGAAGGCAAAATCAGGAGGTGTGAAGAGCAAAATTTACTTTGATCAGTAGTTAGAAGCCTGTACACGTTTAGGAGACAGAAGGAAACCAGCGAAACCCAGAATTTATTTTTTTTTAATTAAACCCCAAAAGGCAATAGTCTAATTCAAAACAAGGATAACCTGCAAAGTGGAGAACATAAACAGCACAGATATTGTGGGAAGGCTGAAGAAATAGGGCAGTGCTGTTTGGGAAGTGCTATTAGTCATGATGAATGTTGAGGGGTTTGTTTTTATTTTGAGACAACACATCTTTACTTGTCTCTTACAAAGGGATGTCTTTAAGCCCGCAGTCGGTGTAATTTGGTGTCAGAGCCGATTGACTGGGTGTGATTATATTCTTGCTGCTCGTGGGCTTGCACCAGCCCAAAATCATGTGAACGATTACACTCGCATTTAGCATAGTTTTGGAAATGACCAGATAAAAGTGGCAGTGTCCATCTCGACAGGGGCCAGCTGAGAAAGACCAGGCTAATTCTCAGGTGTAGGTGACAGCTCTGGTGATGCCAGTAAAAGCTGGCAGCACAACCCATCTGCCGTGTGGGCTGTGGGCTATGATGGCTGTTGTGAGCAGTGCTGTTATCCCCCAAAATGCTCTTTGGCCTCGGCTGGCACCTTGCATGGCTCATGAAGGCTTACGGGCTAGAGTAGGGCTGTTAGGAGCCTTCTAGGTGGTAAAGGAAAATGACTTCTGTCTTCTGATTTTTCAAGCTGTTAATTTTCTGCTCTGAAGTGATCTGCTATTTGTGTATTTTTTCTTCGTGTCCATTTTCGACTGAATTCATAATGATCTAGCAGCTACATGAAATGCTAACATGCCTTTTTTTTCTTCTCACTGACCTACTTTATTATATTCCTAGGATGTTTCTGGCCTGAATAAACAAAAATTTTTCTGTAAAATTAGTAATATTTTAAATGGAATGAAAAAGCTCAGCATGATTAAAGCCTTTAACCTCACTTGAAAAAAAAAAATACATTGCCCCTGTCAGATTTGCCTTTGAAGAGTAACTTCTTTGCCTGCTGGAAGAGGCTGATACTTTCTTGCCCATTGAAAGCTTCTCTGATAAGGTGTTATGATAACTGAACAGACAGACAAAAATCTGTATCAGATCACAAAGCTCCTTAGGCTACTTGTGAAAGAGGATGATATCTTACTCATGTTTTCTCATGCTTTGCTTTCTTGAACAAAAAGCATTGACTGATTATTTTATTTCTTCTTGTGCTAGAAGCTGTTAAAATGGATGATTTCTTTCCGTAAAGCAAATTGGTTTTTTATGGTTGACTTTTTGGTATGGAATTCAATCAAAGAGCCACCATTCTAAATATTTTTTCTGCTCAATTTTTTTCTGCCTTGCACAGTGATTAGTGCTGTTAAAAGTGGTTCTGAAATATTCTTCTTTAGTGCTTAAAACCCATAGTTTATGTGGTAATAAAGAAGGACAAAGGTGCAATAATATTGCAAGTTACTCCTGAAATATTTGATTTGACACTTTTTGAATTATATACTGATTTTAACATTTAGTTACCAAGTTACTGGGTACCAGCATTTTAATACAGCTACATACAGTGATTTTTCTTTTTTGGGTTTGTAGCTAAAATTCAGCTCTTCTAGCTTCTGATGTGTGAATTTGTCTGTAGGTGGTCGACTTTCAGTGATATATATATATATTCTATTATGACTGCATTAGGAACTCCCACATATGGGCTATGTTTGCACTGGATGTAAAGAAAGTCCTTCCGTCCCTTTGACTCAGTTGCCTTGGAGATAGTACATTCATCAGAGAGAATACAGATGAGCTGGGTGACAAGGACAGACTTGGTAATGACAGCTGATCATTTTGAAAATGACTGGCTTAGGACATTTAATTTTCATCTCAGAATAGCAGCACACTTGGCTGTAATTAGTAGTGGAGTTGAGTTTTCTTTGTGCCGCTTTCCCATAAGTGGCTGTAAATGCTGGGCCTGATCCTGGATGCAAAAGGGGCTGTGCTAGCTCCGTGGGAGGCACAGGGTGGGGCAGTGGGTGCATGGGTACACATGTGAGGTCACCTTCTGAAGTTGCAGGAGCTGGGGCTGCAGGGTGCCCTGAGGGGTGCACATGCCAGAAGCAGCCTGGCTCAGCAGGGCAGCATCTCCACCTGTAGGACCTGGTGCAGACACCCCAACCTATTAGGGCCCTGATCCTGTAAATGCTTCAGTTGTCATCTAAGTTTCTTTGCACAGATCCTCTCACCAAAGCCAGAGAGGCTCCTCATGTACTTGATGCTCAGCATGCGTATGAGGGTGTGCAGGGCTGGGGCTGCTGTGCACCGGCAGAAACACTCCTCAATTGCCTAATTATCAGTGAAAGTGATTAGTGAGCTGCCGCTTCAGTTCTTGAATACATTTATATTGCACTGTAAATTGAACTTTTGTTTTTGATGAATGTGTTGAGTATATGGACTATCGTGCCTTAAAGTCCCATCCTCATATGAGCCTTTGTATATGTTCTGTAAATCTGCAAACCGTCTACAGCTGATAGCTCTGTGCACTCTATACAGATCCAGCACTTGGCAGGGCCTTGGGAAACTTGGCCCTGACCTCTGTTTGCCATGAACACAGATGGGGATGTGGCAGTTCCCTCTTCTCTTCTTTTTTAGATTGCTTTCCTCTTCATTGTTCGTGATACTCTGTTTTTCTGGTTCCTGCCACAGCTGGGTTCTGGGTTACCTACAACCCCAGGCACCCCTCACAGGAACTCAGAAAGTTGTAAAAAAGTTGTCTCCAGCTTTTAAATGCCATCTGTACAGCGCACTCTCAGCAGGGAATCACAATTGCATATAACAACTGTGGCAGGTGTTGTCAAGTATATCATCATATATTTGACATGATTAACAAAGCAGAAAAGGGAACACCTATTTCTATTGAAATGCATGAGCCTGCATTATGTTAAATACATGGTGATTATACACCACTTAATTGGAATAATACCTACTGGTTCTATAATAAAAAATGTCTTTTTAATGTTTAAAATGACTTGGGACCTGATGAAAGGTTTTTATGAAATTGTTTTCTAAAGTGAATAGTAGAAAAATGTATATGTATTTTAAATATACATATGATGTGCATGTTATTAATAAAGATCTATTTCTATTGAACCGCTGTTTGGTTTACAAGTTAACATGTAACATTACCAAAGAAGGTAAAAAAAACCTTATAGACCACAGATTCTTTGAGGGACATGGATCCTGAGGGTGAACCTGGACAGATCTGACATATCTGATATATAGAGCTGGGGCAGCTCCTCTGGATGCTGTGCAAACCCTGGCATTCACTTGTCCCACCCTGATCTCACTTGGCCTTGTTGAATCTCATACCATTGGCTGCAGCCCATTGACCCGGCCTGTCCAGGTCCCTCTGCAGCTTCTTCTTACCCTCCAGGGTAATGACACTGCTCCCCAACTTGGTGTCATCTGCAAATTTACTAACAGTGGACACGATCCCCTCATCTAGATCATCAATAAAGAATATTGAATAGAATATTTTATTTAACCATCTGCAAGAAACCATTTTCCTAATGATGTTCTTCAAGGCACCTTCCAGATGCTGCAGAAGGGTGAAAGATAAAATAGGTAGATATGGGAGCAGTTCAGGAAAATGGGAATTTTTACTAGAAGTCTGTATTGTAATGGAAAGATCACTCTCTCCCTCATCTGCAGGGCTTCTCTTTGTTCCCTTTATTCTTTTCCCTCAAGAAACTGAATTGAAACCCTGAAAATATTTAAGGGATATCAAAAAGGAGAAATATTTACACAAAAATGAACATTCCTCTGTGAGCAGGAGCCTCTTAAAAATATATCCAAAGGAAAATATCCTCCAGAGACAGGTGCTTCAGCACCCACCTCCGTCCAGGGCTCAGGTACCATCTGAGGACTGCAGGTCCAAGTTTTTAAAAGACTGAGCATTGCACACAGATGCCATAGGCACTGTGGTAAATCAGTCACCTCCTCTAACTCTGTTGCATTGGGATAGAAGAGTTGCACATTGTCAGTCTGCACATCCTCTGAAACCACCAATCCTGACATATGTTGTTTGAATGTGTTGTTACAATGATTAAGCAGCCACCACCCAAATCCTGAGATGCTTCATCAGACACGGGCCTTTACCCATCTCTGAACTGCTACACTTTTTAACCAGGAAGCAATACCTGGACCTTGGCATGGGTATGTGTATGACTTAGAGGAAGGGACTGCTTGAAAGAGGTAGGCTGCATGTCTGTGTGTCTGGCCTGTTTGGTCCCCCCTTGACCAAGACTCCTCCTAGGTCCCAGGTGGGAGCTGCTACCTGTGAGGATGCACCACACTGGTAGGAGGTGCTGAGCCTTGGGCTTGGTCCAGTTGTGGAGACAACTGCTTTAGTGTGGGAATAAAAGGCAGTATAGCCACTTCTTACATCCCAGTGCAACCATGTGATGTTGTCCAATCCAAAATACTTTCCCACCAGGGATATTTTCAAAGCTGTGAGAATCATCCTGTTGCAAGGCAAATTCTGCTGCAGACTGAAGATGGGGTCCTCTGTGCCAGTTTTTCTGCTGCTAAAGGAGGTGGTGAGAGCATTGTGGCCAGACCACCATGAGCTCGTTTTCCTCTCAGCTGTATTTTCTCTTTTTTCTCTTTACAGCCATTTGCAGCCAGTTTGAACCGAAGCAGCTGCTGGGCTGCCTTACCTCAGCACTGCCAGCCCAGACTTGTGGAGCAGCTGGTGCAGAACCCAGAGAATCCAGCTGAAAGCTGTGATTCACCATTAGATCCCACACTCCCTGCATTTCAGGGCTTAATTAATTCAGGCCTTAAGATAAGCAGCACTGCTTGCCAGACTAGGTGATGCTTTGAGCTCCTGGCTGAAGCGTGTGGCAGAGCCCTGTAACCTCCTGGCTTTTCTAGCTCTGTGGGACAGTCCATGAGGCCTCACTGCCTGCAGGCTGATGTGACACTGGTGGTAAATTATCCCTGGCTGGGCTGAGTAGTGCCAAATTGTAGCTTTTTACAAGTGGAAGGCAGCTTTTCCCTGAAACAAACTGCTTAGTGGAAATTGTTGTCAATTTGTGTCAGGAAGTAACATCTCCTGTCAGAGAAGAGGAAGGATGGCTGTGAAGGTAAAGCTCTTTCTCCTTGTAAGGTGCCAGAATCCCCTATTTGTAGAGGGCAGCTGATGTTGCTCTCCTATATTATTCTCTGAGGCTCAGGACTATGCAGACATTTCAGCTGTGCTAAGATCATCCCATTACACCATCCCCTGTGGTGCCTTCCAGTGTGAGTACCCAGAGCTTGCAGCAGAGGCTGGGCATCTGGCAAACCCATGGCCCTCATGGGGATGCCAGAGGAAGCTATGGAAATTTGGCAGCGTGTCCCCATACACAGCTGGGATCATTCCAGGGATTATTCCTAAAGGATGGCTGCACCCTGCCCCGGGCAGATGGGGTCTCTCCCAACGCTCTACAATGCAAGCAGAGTTTGCAGCTCAGTCTGGTGTCATCCAGGGAAATCTTGGGATTTGGTGAGTATGTGGAGACACGGGGTGGAACTCTAAGAATGCAACCACTTTGACAGTGCCATAAGGACTTAAACATCCTGCATTGTGGTAGTACTTATTAATCCAAGTCCTGCAGGGCCAGGCCTAGAGACTGATAGCCACCCCCCAACCCCATCTGCAGGCTTTGTATCATGGAATCAGAACATCATTGTTGATGATCCTAATGAGATGGGCCTCTTGCTTGCAGCATCGTTAGTAGCTATTCTTTTGCAAAATTTTGCATCCAAGCCTGATAGGCATCTCAGTACCCTTTGGGGGCACACATCTGCATGTGGATAACCAAAATGTAGACTCTGCTCTGGAGGAGACCCAAAGCCAGTCTCTGGTTGTTGCTTGGACATGGGGTGAAAAGCTTTTGCAGCCATCATTGAACTAGGACAAAAAAATCTGCCTTGAAGAGGTGGAAGGTTTCAGCTCACAGGAACCTCACACAGTGCTGCTGAGTAGTTACTCCTCATATGTCACTGTTTTACCAGGTAATTTGTGTCTTGGGACATTTTTCTGAGTGAAGTAGTGACTGGGGGCTGATGGATGGACCAGCTTGGTGGTGTCTTATCTCGTTCCACTTCAGATAAAACAAGTCAGTGCTGCGAGCATGGAGAGGAAGACTTGACATGAGGCTAAAAAAAGCTTACATGCATTTATAGTTCTTAAGGCTGGCGATCAGCTGGAAGGTGAGGACAAGCTGCAGCTAACACAGGGAAATGGTAAGTTCAATGCTGATACCTCTGGGGACTCGTGTCTGCCCTGCCTGCTGCCTTGTCCTGGCTCCCTGGCAGGTCAGTCCCCAGCAGAGGGTGCAGGGGAGGCTCTCTGCCTGAAGATGGCACTGCGATGTTGAAGGATTGCTGGAAAATCGCGGTGTTAGAGCTGTGTGTAAAACCAGGGCGAGAGTTGAGGTGTGGGTGCCGTGGCAGGTGCTGGGCCGGGGCCTGAAGGACTCTGTTTCCCAAGGACTCGCTGCCCCACTCAAGAATCACCCACAGCAAGTAGCCCTAAGGCAGTGTCCAGCTCCAGCTTGGTGGTTTGGAGAGAGACTGAGCAGGCAGGAATGGGACAGAATTAGGATGGGAGGGTGCCCTCATTGCCAGGGTATAGAATCACAGAATGTTTGGGGTTGGAAAGGACCTTTAAAGGCCAGCTAGTCCATCCCCCCTGCACTGAG
>VWZY01007755.1:22747-37158 GCA_013399075.1 Chloroceryle aenea | reverse complement strand
CTACTTTGAGAGTTTAGAGGAGCTGGTGGGTGAGATTTTGGTAAATTCCAGCTGAATTTCATTTTCAAGCTACCTAAGGGATGACTGCAGGAAACTTCCCAGAAAGCATCCAATCTTGCTGTGGAGATTCTGTCCTTTCCAAGTAGGCTGTCCCAGTGTTCACAACCACTTAAATATGTGGCTTTTTAAAAAAATTCCTTTTTTGAAGTGTGTCATTTCTAATTGGAATGGGTCTGGACTCAGCTTCTAGCTACAAGCATTTTGTTAAGCCTCTCTCCTAGATTAAGAATCCCTTTTAAGTGCCTGTTATCTTCTCCATGTGAAGACAGTGTAATCAAGTTGCCTCCCACTCTCTCTCTTTTGAGACTAAACAGATTGATCTCCCTGTCTGTGGCTAAAAGGCCTTTTCTAAACCTTCCATCAGAGCTTTGCTTGGATGTCTGGGGTTGAAATGGGCCTGTAATCACTAAGTGAGTCTTAGGCTAAAGTGATTTTCTAAAGCATGACATGAAGCATTAAGGATTTCTTGGCCAATATGGAATGAAGTCTTTTTTATCCAGTTTATTGACTCTTTCCTTTTTATGTTTGTTTCAGTGCTTTGGACACTAAGATGTAAAATTGATTTTGGATATATCACCCTACAATGCCAGGAGACAGCTATGTTAGCTGGAGGTGCAGATGCCTTCATCAGGATGAGAGTATTAACCCTTCTCATTAATTTCAGGTCACAATGGAGAAAGAAGATGAAGACAGACATGCCTGATGGCAGAGGACATGGAGATGGGAGCTTTGAAGTCAGGAAAGTCTAACAGTCTGTCTGCTGACAAGTGCCAGTGTGATAGAGGGCAGAAGGTATTAGACAAAGTTTATATGGGTTCCCTGTTGGGGATAGTAATGGTTTCTCATTGAATTAGTTATGCTGGGAAAACAGTATCTTGAATCCTGACATGAAATTTTCCACAGATACCTCTTTTTTCCCCCCACCCTTAAGGGTATAAAATAATAATGCATGTGAAAAAAAAAGGAAAAGAAAGGTGGACAACTCAGGAAAGAAAACAGGAGAAAATCTTCACATTGTCCCCTTGAGTGTTGCTCAAGCTGTTGTCTGTAATACACCCCCCTGTGTCTTGGGAGTGCTGGAGCTCGTTGGATCATGTGAGTCCTGAAATGCCTTGGTTCTCGCAGGCAGCGCAGGGCTGTCCAAGACAGCCAAGATGTTAGGGGTCAGTGTTAATCAGGAAATCCTTAGGCTGGGAAATCCTACTGTACCTGTAATAGGAACTTCAGAAACTCCAAGTGCTTCTGCTGTCGATGCTAGAAGCTCCTACTGCAGAGCAAGAAAATGAGAAATGGCTGTTAAATCAACTTTGGATCAATATTTATAGTGGTATGACTGAGAAGGAAACAATCTGCCTTCACAATGGTACTTAAAATCTATCCTGATCTATGTCACAGGAGCTGGATCTGCTCTGCCTGGAATGCCCTGTGTTAAATGAATTATGTCCACAACGTGCCCAGATTAGAAAATCCCACATTGAAAACCTTCTCTGTGTAAAACTCAAGAGGTCATTGAAGCACATAGGCTCCTTTTTATGAAGCAAACTTCCACCAACGCAGTTCAGACTTAAAGTGTGTGTGGTGGGATGGGGATTGGGACTGCTGGGTGGGAATGTAGGAGCAAGTGAATACCAGAAACCAATTTAATGGTGACTTGTCACATGGGTGAGTTTGTGCAGACAGCTTTGCTATGGGCTGTTAATTCCTGGGGATGAAGAAGAAATACAGGGAAGAAGCAAAACCAAAGTATTGCCCTGTACAGTAAGAGTTATGTTGATACGTAACATACATACACATAGGGTGTGCTCTTCACAGTATCTAAGAATGAAAGGAAGCACCCTCTTATTACCAGTACTTTCCTTTTCAGCTCAGTTAGTTACTGGTTTATACTCCAGTTTATCTATTATCAAGCATAGTAAGAATAAAGCTCCAAGATTTTTAATAACTATATCAAGAATGGAACAGACAAATCCTCTTTATTCCTAGTCGCTGCCCTGTCTTGCAATGAAAACAAAACAAAACAGCAAAAAAACCCAAACCAACCAACCAACCAAAAAAAAAACAACCCACAAAAAAATCCAACCAGAAGATAAACTCCCAAACTCTCTTTGTGTGGTAGAGAAAAGCCATCTAACAAGCTGCTAACAACCTATTTTTCAAGGTCCAAATTAAGGAGAGGTCAAGGACTGAATAACAAAACCCAGAAATATGACGACTACAAGTCAAGGGTAGAGCTGTGGGTCTGACCACTGTGATTGTTTTTTGAGGGGAAAGGAAGTGTGTATGGCTGCAGATTTGGTAGCAGGGAGTCGGGCATGCTTTATCTCTCTGAAAGGATCAATAAAACAGAGTTTTCTTTCTGGAGACCATGGACATAATACAAATTATGACATGAAAGGGAGCACGTCAGAAATAAATGTATAAATATCACTATGCCTACTAACTCATCATCTGTTTTGGTGAGCTGTATTAATTAGCAAGCTCTGATTTCCCTGTGACACTCCTTCTAATGAGATCACCTTGCATCTTCCTGGTGAGCAACTGAAGTTCATAACAAGCAAATGAAGTTCATAACAAGAAAATGAAGTTCATAACAAGCAAATATGTTGGCTGTGACATGTCATGGTTAGCATGTGGCCATGAATGTTTTGCAAAACAGAATGTCCTTTAACAATTTTTTTTTTCTTCTTCCCATCTCATACATTCTCATTAACTTGTCAGCTCAAGGCTTTTTTTTCTCTTTTAATTTTATATTCTTGCTGTCTCTGAGGATCTTCTAACTACCTGTCCAATCTCAGCCTGTAGAAAAAAATCTTTGTCAGAAAGTTGTGCCATGAAATCTTACTGCAACAGTGCAAGGAAGACTGGATGACCTGGTTGCCCATGTCCCAGCTGAAACCTTCACTGGAGGTAAATTCCCAGGTGTGCAGTTTTGTTTTATCCTGATGATCCTGAATGCTCCTGGTACTTTCTGGTCTGATCTCACAGAGATGTGACTGTGGTAGTGCTGTGGAGCTGCTAAGTGGACCTTCCAGGAGCCAACTATATTCAGGACTACTCATCTGAAAAGTGAAACCTTCATCCTCTTTGGAGGTGACAGGAGAAAACATAGATGGACTATGTTTGTGGAAGATTGATTTCTGTCATTTATGTCAGTAAATTCTTCTCCAAGGTGACTGGTGTGTGACAGTGAACAGGGTGACCCTCATCTTTCAATATTACATTATTTTTCTTTTTAATTTTTGTTTTGTTTTAATTTATTTAATACTTGACAATTTTTGAAGCACTTTATGGCTCTACACTTCTGTTTCTCAGTGCTGCTGTCAGACCTGAAGAACCACTGTAATAAATTCCACAGATAGCTTCGGCTTGAGGCCAAGTGAACTTTTTGGGAAAAAAATGAAACAACACAGAGAATCAAGCAGTAGAAACCTACAGGGTCTGTTTATTATATTTCTGGTGAAGGAATTAAGGGTATAAAAATGCTCCTTGATTCAGGATGTGTGTCTAGTGCTGTGTTATACACAGGAGCCCTTGAAATGCAATTTGTCATTTGCTCATAGTTTGTGCATGGTCCTGTTTTAATCCTCCTTGTCCTGCAGCCTGTAAGGAATTCCTGTTGGGTCCCATTCCAAATATGAACAACCCTACGGTCTCTCAGTAAGTTGGTTGCATAAATGAACTAGATGAACAAACTGCATTTAGGTAGGAGAAGTCACCTCTGTGGGTTAAATTAAGGATTATTGATAAGGTTTGATTGTGGAATAAAGAGATTATATATATTATATAGTATTTGTGCTTAAATGAGAGCATCAGGAGTGAGATTTGCTAATTCTCTTTATTCCTCCTTTTGTTCCCCTATCTTTCCCCAGGCAGTGATGTACAGGTTGGTTTGTATTTTCAAGCTGAGCTCAGGGCACTCTGCTGCCCCACATCCTGCTGTAAGCCTGGGTCAGTCCCCTCCCTCTGCTGGGCTCTTGGCCCTTCTGTTTCATGGGGACTGATATCTCCTACCTGGTGGCAGGGTGTAGGTCGTGAAGAAATGTCTCTGAGCGTCAGCAATATGAGCCATCAATCTGAAACAACAACCCACAGATGCATATGCAAAGTGTGATGCTTTCTGCCATGGGAGAGAAACGACTTCCACCAAATGACTGTGGAACAGCATTAAACTCGAGTAAAGAGCTGAATTAATCACAAGCTCCATCAGTGCGCTGGGGCAGGTGGCACAGATGAAGGAAAATGAGCCACTGCTGAGAGCTGAGCCAGCACCAGGCTGATGAGGTGCTCTCCTCTCTTCCAGACTTGGAAAAGGATTTTTCTCCCCCTTGGAAGTAAGGTGGCTTTAAAATGCGGGGAGGAAGATGACAGTAAACATATGTTCTGCTTCCCGTTAGCTGCTGTCTGAGATTTTGCTCCTCCTGCGTACAACTGATTCTTGATTTGTTTCCACAGTTCTCTTGCTGTGCCCAAAAGCAGGAACAAAAGGGCAGAGGAACAGCAGAGATGTGAAGACCAAGAACAGCATTCACCACCCACAGGCCTTACTTTTGGGGTTTGGGTATTATTTTTATGCCAGGCAGGGCTGCATGTGCTGAGAGGATTTATTGATCTAATTCCTTGTTCCTACTTAGTCACCATACCCTTTGGTCTCCTGCTTCTCCAAAATATGTCTCACAAGCTTATTTCAGCCATCAGCCAGAACTTTTCAGCTTCTGTGTCTGGAGTATTTCTGCCCATGCTTCCTGATAACTCTCTCTTCTCTAAAAGCATTTATTTGTAAAATGAGATATTGCTGGACCAGACACTGTGTTGCTTTCAGAGCTTTGGTGCAACACAGCTTCGTGGATTTCTTCCTTCCTCTGGGCACAACCAGCCCACAAAGGAGGTAGGTAGTGGTTGATCTAATTTCTGTGCAATAAGAGAGGCATTTAAATCCCTCCTGCAATACACCCTAATGAAGAATTACCTCTTGAATGGCAAACAAAGTGCAACGTATTCCACAGATGGGCTGATGTACTACTGGTCTACTATTAAATGGTACTATGAAGTTTTAGAGGTTTTCAAGGCCTTGGGTTCTTCTTGGCCAGATCTGTACTTAGGGCTCTGGTTTTAAACAGTGCATCTGGGAGGACCAAGAGAAGAGAAATCAGACACCTTGTTCTATAATCTTCTCTTTACAGGTCTCAGTTGGTCTTCTCGAGGCTTTAGTACAACTTAGAGATAGAAGCAGTCCCAATGGGATGTAAAAACACTTATGCAGGATAATAGACACTGATGAAATGTGGCGCTCAGCTGTCATAAAATCTGTCTCTTGAATAGGTTATGTGGAGCTCTATATATCTAATTTAATCCCTCATCTTGGGCTTGATACTATTTGAATCCTGCTTATGCTATTCTGCAGGAGATAAAGACTCTACCACCTTCTCCAGGTGGTGTATTCCAGTGTTTCATTCCATCTAGCATTTGAAAGCTGTCCCTAAGGAAGAACTGAATTAGACCTTACTGTATTTTGAGCCTATTGGTCTATCCCCAGTAGGTAGAATAGTTTTACAACCTTTATTTTTGTATTATATTTTACATGTTGGCAGCCTCTTCCCTCCCCATCCCTCCCCATCCTCCTTAGACTGCAAAAACTGCAGCTGTAAAAATCTGTTTCTCAGCAGGCTGGCCACAGCTCTTGGAAAGGCATTTTTTCTCTCTCTGGCTCATACTGAGCCCCAGCTCTGGGAAAAAATGCAGGCTAACTGGCATTTACCTATTTTTAATTGGATTGAATTGCCACTTATACTGGAGAAGCTCCAGTACTACTTTTTGGCATTTCGACAGGCAAAGCTCCAGCCATCTCTGCTCTGCTGGCGCTGCCACTCATAGGGACATTGGCAGAGGTGCCTGAGCAGATTAGACTGGGCACATTGCCCACTTGTCTAGGGGCCAGTGTTTTATCTCCTGTCTCTCTGACACCTAGAGAGGCTTATCCATCCCAGAGCAGTCCCTTGTTGCCTACAAGTAGAGAGTCAAGTGAGTTTTCTCCCTGCAGCTCCCATTGTGAGGTTCCGTGGCTCCCTGAGGACCCCACAGTGCAACTATCCAGCAAAAATGTGGTCAGAACACATTTTGATTCATCTGTCTCCCTCCTGTGTGTTAACAAACCATAGGAAAACAAAAAATCCCAAACACCTGAATTCTTCATGCTACAACCTAGGCTGTGATGCCAGCCATGAGGCCCCTCTCCTGAAGGAAGGGGAGGTAGACTCAGGTGATGTTCACTCATACCATGCCAGCTCGTCCATCACCTGCACAGGCCAGAATGTTTTCTCTGGTGGATACCAAGGCTGTGCCTACTCTAGTATGTACCCATTCTACTTGGTATATAGCTCTCGCTGTCAGTTTTGGTTTGGCCTAGGCAGTGCTGGATCAATGCTGGTGTTGCCTTGTGTGTCTCTTGGGTGCCTTTCTCCTGCAAACCCCTTCTGTAGCTTCTCTGTTTGAGTCAAACAAACAGTGTCACCACGTGTCACTTCTGTGAGCAGCTGCAGGACCCAAGTCCTCTTTGGCAGAAATGTCACCTACTTTTTCTCAGCTTATTCTTGCAAAACCATCCAGTTTTGCCTTCTTGTCTAATGTTTTAACTTTTTTGGACTGCTTCTCCAACTCATCATGTGTTCCTCTGCGGTGCCTGTGTACCAGAGCTCCAGGGATGCCATATATAGAAGTATTGGTGTGCTGAAGCAAGGCTAAACATGAGAGCAGTCAGATTTATTTATTTTCTCTGACTGTAACATTTGCCTTCTGGGCAAGCACTGGGGACCTGCCATGTAAGCAGTTACCAGTTGAGCTCAAAAGCCAAAGTTCTGCAGTTGGAGTTATAAACAGTCTCTTATCTCTGTGCTGGACACAGAGGGTGACCTATTTAACACATTTACCACCCTCTTTTAAAGTAGTTTTAAAAATCACAAGTGCGTGATGAAAAGATGTGCAGAAACAGTTCAAACAAATTTTGCTTCTACAGCTTCTGCTAAAATCAGTGGGTTTTGTTGTGTTGTTTGTTTCTTTTTCCCCAGAAAAGGTTGCTACTTGCCTACGGGGTTAGTGCCAGATGGAGGTTAATAACAGGTACAAAACATCCTGCTGTTTAAGGGTTTTAAATCTTTAAAAAAAAACCAAACCCTCTTCTCCCTTTTCTCACTCTTTAGAAGGGTCACATCTATGAATAGGCAAAAGCCTGAGTGTCTGCTCATTTGTGGTGTTTAAAAATGGCCTTACCCTTTTCTGGGATGCTGTATTTTTTTCCTTGAGTTTCAGTTTTCTTGGAAATAACCAAAGTGAAAGTCCCAAATCTCCCTGAGTATTTTACACTTTTCCTACCGTTGCAGCTAAGTTAGTGATGTAAGTATAGATGATGACCAGTACTTAAGGACAAGAACTATGTTCACCCTGACCAGCAGAAGTGCAATTGAAGTATACACTAGAAAATAATTAGAGATAAAAATATGACTCATCAAAATCATGACATAAATTCTCTAATTCTAATCATCTTCTTAATTTGTAACTTCATGTTAATTTGGCATCTATAGAATGCATATATTTGTTGAGAGGATGAGACAAGGAGAGACAGGAAAGATTTCAGGATACAAAGGACAAGTGGCCCAATCTCTCATCCTGGATGAGATTAAAGGTTAGTCAGGGGCTGAGGCAAGATATTAGTCTTCACATCATTTTTTTTCTTAACTAAGACTTCAGGAAAGTTTGTTTCTGCTACTTATAGGGTCACCTTATGGAAAATTGGAACATGACTCTTCCCTTAGGTGAGGAACTGCTTTTAGATGTGACAGGAGTACACAAAAACTCAGCACCTTGCAGTTAAAGTCTTGTGTTGAGGACAACTGAACCATCAATGGGCTTCATCTAAATGCCTTTGCCTGTAAAGCTTTCTTTGCAGAGACATGCAGGCCAGCTTATTTCAGAGATGCAGTGATCAAAGGCACGATACAAAGATTCAGTGTTGCTGTGCACTGCAGAGGAAAGCTGGAAGTAATTTGGGTCAACTAAAGTTAGAAACTGTCCCCCACCTCACGAGACAGATGTGAGCTTTGAAGTCAGGGAGATTATCAGTAAAACAATCCAGAGGAGCCAGTTTTTACCCAATCCAATTTCTAATTTACGGACTTAATGCAAGATCCTGTTGCTGGATGAGAAGAACCGTCTGCCCTTTCCTGTGAACTGCCCTTGACAGAGGTCAAAAAAAACTATCAGAAAATGTAAAACACTTGAGTGAGTGATGCTGCAGTATATTTCTGGAAAACAATCCTTACTGAAGCTTGAAGGAATTTAGGATTCTTATATTTGCCTGCTGTATCTAATGTGGGTTGCAGGAATAAGCACAGCACTAACATCATCTGTTCATTAATTTCAATACTTTGGCTTGTGTCTTTTGAGGTCTTGGCAGGATGTAGACTCAACAGAACCACTGTGTACAGCTGAAGGAATCCTGTTCACAGACTCAGCCATGTTCTATAGGAAGATCTTTCTCTCTGTCTTGCACCATAGATGGATGATGACTTGTTTGTGAATAAGACACTGGTCTTCTCTTGGATGCTCTCCCCCACCACCTCCCTTAGCTCTTCAGAGGTGGAAGCTGAAATCCAGATCCCTCAGAAACTGTAAAGAACAGAACTAATGAAACCACAGATCTGCACCTATGGATGCTCACTACCTTTTTGCCACTTCTGGTTTTTTCCTGCCTGGATGAAGAAATTCAGCTTAGTTCCTTTGTGCTGTTTTGATGAGTAACCCTATTATTGGGGAAATCCCTGACGTACATGTCTGGCTTTTCAGACCGCTCCCTAGTGCGGACTCATCACTTTTAAGTGATAGATGACTGCAACACAGTCTGTAATCCACATTATCAGTGAAACAGGCTCTGTTCTAGAGATGCTATCTTACCTTTCCAAATAGTCTCATGGCAACACTCACAAGTTTCAATCTAATGGATTGCTGTAACATCTTGGACTGTTCTCTCTCTGCAAGTATTTTATGCCCTAGCTTGTAGACGAAAGCCAAGCACAGACTAAAATAGAAACCACTAGGTCACAAACCCATTCAGCTGTGCCCAAATATCTGTTACAAACCAGCAAATGCCTTGATCCTGCTCCTGGTGTATTGACCCAATTAAATCTACTCAAGAAGTTAAGCTCCCTCAAAAAGTCTCTAATGAAGGCTCTTCCAGTATTTTATGCACCCAGATGCTAACTCATTTAGAAGAGGCTCACTGCTCAAGATCATCTCCCTACATTCCTTCCTTCCACTTCTGTGTGACACCAGATGGCATTGACCTGAGGGGTTCCCTTGACCCTCATAGGCAACTTTACCCCCTTTTCTGCCACACCATGTCAGTAGAAGGACAGTACTGATGTGAGTCATGGACACAAGCACAAACCAACTGTTTGTCTGTCTTCTGTTGAAGACTCTCACTGTTCTGCAGGTGGCAGAGGACAGCAGCTGACAAAATAAATCTACTTCTGATAGAGAGATTGGAATAAGAGACTACAAGACAAATATCAAAGCTAAGTCCTTTGTACACACATATATACTACCAAGCAGCAAAATGGTGAGAGATATCTGGATTTCTGTGTTCTTGCTTTAAAGATGGCAAGTACACATTTCTTCATATCCCTACCTGATCTCCCACCTCTCTCTCCAGTTCATTGCTCAACTTTTCTGCCTCCTGATTTCATTCTTCCTATTTCCTAACCAGATTTTATCCCTGTCTGTCCATGTGAACCACCTACAACTTTCCACTTCTGCATTTGAAAGAGGATGAGGTGCTTATTCTTTTTTTCCAGCATGCCAAGGCCCAGGATGTCATGTTACCAGAGAGGTTCATCGCTCCCACCCCTTGCTGGAACTGCTCACAGTGATGGGCAGCTGATATGTCAGGGAAAGCCTCATCTTCCACGGGAGCTGAAAACATGGTGCTTGGGTATTTTAGAAGTTGAAATACCAAAAATTACAAACGTGGATCTTCACGTGGTGAAGAAAAGAACAGGCTGTTGTTGAATGTTAGCCCCTTTCTACTTGCTGATGTTCCACAGCATGATTGTGCTAGAGGGTTTTCACTCCCAGATCTGTCACCAAGGACCAAGCCAATTTTTATTTTCCACCACCTTGGAAGCCACTAACCTGTTTGGCTTTAAACGGTCTCCAAGAAATCCTCCCTGAAACAACTATATGAACGCTTCAGCAGGAACAATGTTAATATTGAATACTAGAAAGAGTTGGTCAAGCTCTATACCAAATGGTGTTGTAAATTAGGCCTGTAATCTGAGCAGGTCTGGCATATAATTAATCTTTGGGGAGTCTCTGGGTAGCAACTTGCAGGTTGTTAGTCAGTGAATTCCCACAGGTTTCCATGAGTTTGGGATTAAGCTCTGTGTGTGAATAATTGTCTAATTAGTCACCTCAAGCAGGGGCTTTAGAGACCTTCAATCCCTACTCTTGAAACAGGTTTAAGGTTTAAAGAAGCAGTGCCAGTTTCATTATATAGTTCATTGCCAACTCCACGTGTGTCTGTTCAGACCATGTCTTACTGGCACTAGGGAATGCAAAACCATGCTCACCATAAGTGAGCTGGGAACAAAGCTTTTTCCCTGAGGTTTGTGTTGATGTCCAGTTGCAGAGAGGGTGGCAGTACCTGGAGGAACAAAGCCTGGTTTCTCATCATCTGTACACAGTGCTGCCACAGCAAGCTAGCAGGAGTCAAGATGAGTTCAGAAAGAGGTAGTTTTCATCTCAGGTGCTGCAGAAGAGTTTGCAGTTCTTATTTATTACAGGGGCAAACTCTTCTCAACCATCAAATGAACACAGACGCATTTGCATTGAGTGGGTTCCTGAAAATGATAAAACATTAGAGGCTTTTTCGAGGTTAACTTAAACAAAACTTTATGACAAAGGCTATGGCAGGCCACCTGCAGTGTTAGAGGTATCTATAACTCCTTCTGATTATAATTATCTGTACTTGAGAAGTCTTTTAACAGAATTAATGTTGCCTTCTCAGGACCAGGTGTAGCTGTAACCTGAACATGTGCTTCAGCCCCATTTCTGAGCACTTTTGGATTTTGCTAAGGAGAAGCAGCCTGGAGGTAAGGTTGGAAAGTCCACAAGTTTTCTGCTGAATGCAGCCTGTGAGGTGTCACTCAGAGTTGAGCTACAGCTCATCCTCTCACCCATGTGAGCACTCCTGCTCATCATGTCCTGATGAAGATAAAGCTCAGCAATGCAACTGTGGTCTGTCTGCAAGCTCAACACTTAGTGTCATTTGAGAAAGCCAATTTCTCCTCCTCTGTCACAGCAATCTTCACCTGGACTACAGGTTAGCCTCTAATGTGGGTCCATGCTGCAGAGCACCCAGGGAAGCCCTTGTTTTCTTAGTGAACAACAAAGAGAGAGATGGAGTTAAAGCTGTGGAGACCCTTTCTGTCTTTTGCAATTTTACTATTGTGTTAAGAAATATGGAAAGTTTTGTGATGCAATTCCTTAAATACAAGTTCTCCAGAGAAAGTGTCTAAAAAACTTCTTCAACAGATAAATGTTAGAACAGTGTCTTCTCATATTGTTGACTGGAAGGAAACCATTGCCCAGTTTTTTTCTCTATCATGCTGCTGCAGCTTGCTAAATATTTGTAATGCCCTTACAATGATTTAAGAAGGAAACTAGCATTAATATCCATAATAGAAGCAAATATCTGTTTTAAAGGTACTGTTCTCTGCAATAGGGCCATGGATTTAATAGGCTTTTACTGTATTGTCAATAGCACAATGCTGTGGCATTGATCCACAGCTATAGGGAACAATCCAATTACTGTTCAATTGAGTCAAAGCAATTAGTTGGCTTAGGCCAGAGGGTAATGCAATCAGCTGAAAATGTTCAGCAATCAGATTTGCAGAGAGCTGAAACTCACATTTTTTTCCTTTCTTCACTGACTCAGAGATTTTATTCTAACTAATGAGCACAAGCAAAGCAACAGTTGGTGAAAAGAGCAGAAGTCCCTTTGAAAGCTGTGACCAAGGTATTGATGTCTTCTAAATGGGCAGTGTATTTTTGAGATGCACAAAGTCATGGTTCTCTCTGTACTTGATCTTCCTTCAGCATGTGCTTAACTGTTCAAATACATTGAGACTAGTCTTCAGACTTTGATGCTTACTTTCTCTATTCAGTTCTTTAAATAAAAGGAAAAACAATTATGAAAATCTATTGTTAGATCTGAGGTATAAGGACCTAAGTGGTTGTTTAAGTGGATGTGGTTGTAAAGGTGGGGTATTTTGGGACTAGCTAAGCAAAAAAAATATTTAACAGAGGCTTTTCCTATAAATTGTATATCCTTCTGCTGAGGTCACTAATGTTTTCCGGAAAGGTTTTTCTTTAAACCTGGTTTGTTTGGGTTTTTTTTAAGATATGGCACTGCATTTTGGTGATTATGTTGCCTATGTTAAATAAGAGATGAAAAGGTTCAAGCTACAGCATTATGCCCAAGTATCCTGCATTCTTCCTTGTAGCTTCACGATCTTTTGAAGGCAAAATTAACATAACCGAAGCATTAAAGACTCAAATATTTTAGTCTCATTGTGAATGAGTAGCTGATACATAATAGATCTGACTTCTGTTTCCCAAGTGTTATACTCCCTTTGACTTCTTTGGGGATTGTTGCTACTCAGACTAATGGCATACAGATCCAAATGATCTTGTTTCTAATTGAAAGAATTGGAGGGGGGTGCTTCACAACTCTGCAGGGTGTTGCTTTTGCCAACAAAATCTGGATACAGTGCAGCTATTCCCATATGGGGATGATCGGTTTACATATACTTTTGATTAACCTCCTTTATTATGGTGAAGTAATTGACTGAATGGTGCTCTTGTGTTTTGTGATGGAGAAGATCTGACGTATGTAAAAACTGACCAAATGCAGTTTGAACAGTTTAATTCTGAAGATCCTAATCTGACACAGGTGCTCCTCAGGCATGGTCTGCTGAAAATCTCTGGGGCTTGATTCCATTATGGTGGATAACTTGATTTTTCCAAAGGCTGACTATAATCTGGATTTGAGCAGAACAGGCCCAGGAGTTTGTAGTATTATTCCTTCTGCACTCGACCAAAGGTAAGACTGCCCTACAGCCAATGTCATTTGAACTCAGCTCATTGCTTGATTGGGAGGTTCTATCATAGCACCCTCTAGGGCAAGGCTGAAACCCCTGGCTTATAAACTTGGGAAAGGAAGTGTTGGATTTCTCCACCTAAAGTAAAAATGTAGAAATAATGCATACTTCAGAGATTCTTGAAGTTTGAAGTAAAATTAGGTCATGGCAGCTCTTTTTGAATTTAACCTTTTGTCCACATCTTTATCTGTGATGTTGTCTGGAGCATGTACCTGGGACTGCTCTTGAGATAGAGATGAAGCCTCACTTGGAACAGTCTTTTGTGCAGCTCTTTAAAGCTAGAAATCTATCAGAGTGAGAGCTTGTCTGGGTAAAGGAGAGTAGCTAGGGTTTTTTGTGTCTAATTAAAAGATTGAAGGCACTGGTGTGGAATGGAAGAGCTTGGGCTAACTTCCAAGCTAATGTGCTTCTCTGTAGAAAAATACCTCTGCATTAGTAATGGAATGATGGGATTTAGACTCTGTTTTGCCTCTAGTGTTGGTAAAGAAGTTCAATAGCCCTTATCTTGCATCTTCACACCAGAATGGATGTACAGGATGGGGAGGGGGATGTGGAAAAGACACCCTGAGGTGTATCCCCCAGAACACCTCACTGTAATGTCAGTAGTTTTTGTTTGTAACATCTCTGCAGATGGATCTGGTCTTTGTGTTCTGTTGAGGGGTGGGGGAGAACATCATTATCCTTGGAAATTCTGAGATTATTCTTGGAAATTCTGACTGAATACAAAGTTTTTAAGTGTGCAAAAGGCTTTTTCTTGCCTCTTAGGTTATCTTGACACTGTTTCTGAATTCTGTCCATTTGCGTTCATGCATGGCAAAGAATTTGTCTCTGGAATTGTAAGCAACTGTTGCAATGCTACGTTAGAAATATTTGTGGAAGATATTAAAATTGTATTCTAGAGGCTTTATGACATGCTGTGCCATTATGTACTCCTGTATAGAAACTGAATAAGAAATCAACTGAATGAGCTGCACTATTCATGTAAGACTTGCTAACCTATGAATAATATGATCACACCACACACAGCATTGTGAAGGCTTTATAAGCATCATTACAGTATTTTTATCTGTATTTGCATGTATTAAGAGGAAAAAAGCTATTAAGGTTGTAGAGTCAAACTTTCAGTGCTAAAGAACTTGGATC
>VWZY01007755.1:0-22665 GCA_013399075.1 Chloroceryle aenea | reverse complement strand
TTTTTTTTTTTTTGGTTTGTTTGTTTGGATGTTGCTTTCCTATGGTATGAAATGCTGAGTTTTCCTTTAAGAAAAGAGCAAAGAGGATTTGGGTAATATTAAACTGACTCTGTATCTCTCCTGTGGATGAGTCTTCCTATGTTGCATGGAGCCATCAAACACTTGAAGTATACGAGCACCATGAAAGGAACTTGTATCTACTCAACGCAGTGCCCACCTGCCCAGACACCTCCCTTCCCCTTATGCAGCATGTTCTTTAAAGTCTTTCTGCTCCTCACAAAGAGAGAAAGAGGATGATTTAATGGCTTTACACAGCTGGAGGGTGCCTTGGTGACACAGACATTCTGTCTGCTTGGTGAATTCCTGTCTCTGCAAACCCAACTCTTCCCAAGTAGCCACTAGCTGTCAGCTTTCAAGACCACTGAGAAAACTGCAGTGTGGGTGGGTGTGTGACAGCTTTCTCTTTTTAAGTGAGAAATCTCTACTACCTCACCTACTCACCCTGATTATGCTGTTCTGAAGTTTATGCTACTGCTCAGCTCTTGAGTTACAGTAAGTGGTAGCAAGGGCAGGTTGTCACTTGTGGTGGGCAGAGGCTGGAGTGACACGAGCCTTACTTTCTTAGCTGCCCCCTTGTGCTTTCTAATGCCTGTGGATGGGAGGGAAAAGGAGAGGCTGGATTGTGCTCCAGAGGGAGGAAGAAGCAGTCCCAAGTCTTCCTTTGCTTTCCCTTTAAACTTGCCTCCTTTTGACATCCTCCTTTTGATGTGTAGACAGCCTATTTCACCCACACTTGCCCTTTCAGTAGGTTTCCTAGATCAGAATCTCCCAATATTGGCTCCAAGCAGCCCATTTGCTTTGCCCTCTGTGCAAATCGATTGTCTGCAAACTGCATTTAAAGTGAGGAAAAGGCCCCTGACCCTTGCTCAGTCTCTGTGAGTCAGTGTTAGGAGAGACAGGCAGACTAGTCTGGTCTGTGTACATCCCTTGCACTACTGCAGGGCAGGTTCATCAGGCACATTAGAACCACCTTTAATGTTAAAAACTGCAGAGCTTGTGCCTTACCTGAAAGAAGTTTCTGCCACCTTCAGGACTTGTCATTGGGAGATCAGCTGGGAGCTGTGGGAGGTCAGACTGGCTCCTGAAGGATCTGTGCATGGAAGGGGAATGTGAGACTCATGATGTGTCCTGCTTCTGCCTGCTTCTACTTGCCTTGGGAAGTGGGAGGGCTGGTGAGAGGCTGTCCACAGAGCAGGTACCAGGGCAGCCAGGAGCATGGCTTATGGGGATCTAAACAATGGGCTCCCTCACAGGATGTCCATCAGTGTTCACTTCTTGACAACATTTCACCTGCTGTCCTTGCTAATGACCACAGTCACTCCATTTTAATTATTTTAATTTCATTTTTGACTACATCTTTCCCACCCACTTTGAAACAAGGGAAAGCAGAATCCTTTCCCAGTGGAGTATATTACATTTTCTATGGTGAGAAAATTGACTTGGCCCTGCTGTTGTTCACATTGTTACCCTAATAGCACAGCTGGGGTGGGGAGGCAAGGAAGCTGGGCTTTAACTGAATCCCTGAACTGTAAAAGTCTCCATACAATGAACACTTCAACACAATTTAGGGAATTAAAGACTTCAGGATAGAGATAGAATTGAGGATCCAAGGGTAGGAGAAAGGATAGTTTTTGTCTCTTGAAAAAATGGTAGACACCATCTAGGGTACTACCTTGGATTAAAATAAAATTATGTTGGCTTTCCCAGTGGAACCCCCTGTTTGGCTCAGTCTGCCTAACAGGCACAGAGCTGCCCCTCACCGCTGCCTTGTTGTTGGCTGCATCTCGTGGTGGCATTTTGAGCTCATGTGTTTGGAGGTATGAGAAGGTGGCTTTGAAAAAGGGGAAGCAAACATGTAGCCAAGTTGATGTAGTTCACCTGTCATTTCCTGGGCCCAGAAAACTGTTTTTCTTTCCTGACTTTATGGTTTTTGTACGTGAGATGTACTTTATGACCATTACTTGAAGCATCTCGACCCTTGGTGCAGCACAGTGTGCAGAGCCAAGGGGAATTCAGAGGCAACTGCTACATTTGTGTTGCAGAGCTGGGAGCTGGGCAAGGAAACAACTGGGGGCCTGGTGGCAGAAAATTCCGCTAGGGTATGTATTTGCTGCTGCTAATATTATAGTGCTGGTGTATGTGCATGTTGACCTGGAGCTACCTCTGTTCTTCTCTTGCCCTGCATGTTAGGGATAGGCCTTTTGTGTCTCAGTGATCTCTCTGCAATATTAGGAAGATTTATTCCTCCCTTCCTCATCCGTGTCTTGGAAAACTTTGATTCATTGAAGATGCCCAAGGCCCAGATACTATGGGGAGAAAAGTCTAGAGCTGTTTGGAAACGGATTGTGAGGACACAGATGTAATATCTGTTCTGCAGTGCCTCTGCTGTCACTGCATCTCTTGGGGATTCCCTTCCCTATCCTCAGTTCACTAAGTTTACGCCATCTGCTAGGGGATGTTCTTGGGAAGCTTTTAGTGCCCAAGGCTGTGCTGTGCTCCCACAACATAGTAGGAGTTGGTATCTTTAGTTGCAGTGCT
Source organism: Chloroceryle aenea (assembly GCA_013399075.1). Classification (NCBI taxonomy): domain Eukaryota; kingdom Metazoa; phylum Chordata; class Aves; order Coraciiformes; family Cerylidae; genus Chloroceryle; species Chloroceryle aenea. The sequence goes on along the minus strand of VWZY01007755.1, from coordinate 20,067 downwards.
CAGCTGAGAAATTGCTGACAGGAAAAATCTGCACCAATTATAAGTAATACATGCCGAAGAGCTGGGGAGGATGTCAAATTGGTAAATCTATTCCAATACAGTTTTCTTGGGCACACATTTTTTGATGTCTCTGGATGGTTGTGATCAGCATCTCTGAGATGATGGTCTGGCCTTTGCCATTCCAGCTTTAGCATGACATCAGGCAGTGAAATAGAGCTCTTCTAGGCTCTTCTCTATGGCCTGGCATTTTGACTTCTAGACACACTGAACTCTACAAGGAGTTCTGTTCTTAGAGACTGTGTCCGAGCAAAAAGACCACTCTGATCATTAAGTTGAAGAGTCCTCTTATCCTGACTTGAAGTGGGAAGCATTCAAAGCTCAGATGAGTGCCAGAACTGTTTTTAACAGATTACAGTGAATATGTCTGTGATTAGAGACTTGTAGATCTAAACTTTAAGGCATGAGGTTGAGACATGAGAAGGAAATACTTTCTTCTTCCCAGGTAACTTCAGTCTGTGATCCTTTGCTATGATGAGTTTGGCAAAGCAACAGTCTGCTCATGTTACTGCTGCAGTACAAGAAATCCCATACAGACAAAGTTGTGAGAGTTTCTGGCAAATTTGGTTTAAGCAGTCAAAGCTCTGCAGATACCCACCGCAGTTTGTAGATGCTGCTTGTCATTTTCTGTTTTTTTTCATTATCAGCCAATAGCACTGCCTGATTTATTTAAAGTCTCCCCAATGCATGATTAAAAGTCAGCAAAATCAAGGGGTCCACAACAAAGTTGTGGAACATGATCAGTAGCTGTCAGGAAGAATGAACAAATGAGTTGAAAGCCAAAATATAATCTAGTCAATACTGTGGATACACTTTGGGTGCAGGAAGGGATAAGATACCAAACAAAAATATCTCCCCACCTCAAGTATTTGGCTCAGGAGTATGTCTCCATCTTTAATTAACCATGAGTGTTTTCAAGTTGAGATTTGCCAGTCTTCTATATTGTAAACGTGTGTGAGTGATTTCTCTCTGTGTATTCAAGCACAATGGCACTGGCCAAAACACTTTCTTATGTGGTTTTTGACCACCAGGCTTGGCTGGAGCCAGCTGAGGTCCAGCCAAGCTCCAGCCACAGGAAGCCTGAATTTTCCTCTCTAGAGGAAATCCAAAGATGGAACAAGACCCTCACATGGAACTGCTCCAGCACACACAGGAGTGAAGGGAGAAGGCTGTCTTCTAGCAGAGTCCAAGTCTCAGTATAGTCCCATCTCCTAAAATTGCAACCTGATTTGGAGTCTGATGCATCCCTGATGTAATGGTAGTGACAGTCACAAGCAGCTGTATTCCTGGATGTCCACTCACATCAAATGCAACAACTCGATTACATTCTGGCAGAAAGTCTTTAGGAACACTGAGATGGACAATGATAACACCACTTTATCAGACTTCCAGAACTGCTGCCTTATTCACTACTGCCAGATAGTCTTAGAGTAAGTATTTTGTCTTGTGAGATATTGTTTTCCTAGTTCTATTATGGGACTCTGCAGACCTGTGTACACCATATTGCAGGACTGATTTTTCTTTGAGGGGACAGGAAGGTTTCAGCTAGTTGTGTTCCCTATTACAGGCCCTTCAAGGCATCTCCCTGATAAACTAGGTAATATTTTTGTGAAGCTGTATCCAGAGTATAGTACATGGCATCTGTTCAGGTTAACATGCCAAGGGTGTATAGGCTGCACACCAAGGGCTTTTCTTATCCTATGTAGGCAGTGTGTCTGCACTGTTCTCTACAGGCTTGGGTTGACCCATGAGAGTTGTGTACATCTCAGATGGTTTTGAGCAGGCTAACTGTCCTTTCCTGGATTTCTGATGTCAGGAAAGGAGAGAACAGCATTAAAGCCTTTAGCCAGGAATAAAGCAAATTTATGATTCTTCTGAAATCCTGCAAGGAGGAGGAACTGAGGGGAAGGAACAGTAATTAAAGTAAATTTGCAGTCTCATTTCATAAGTTACAATTGGGCTGTGGAATAGCTGGCAGAAGAACATTTCTGAAGCATTTAAAAAGAAAACAATCCCAGCTTGATGGGAAAAACTTTGAACCTTCCAGGAATAACTCATATGCTAACAAGGATGCTGTATTTTGTTTCCTTCCAGTAACATGTATGGATGAATCAAGAACAGGGCTCACTGTGCCATGTACTGTATAGGCATTAGGCTCTTAAAATGGTTCTGAAGAGCCCTCTGGGCAAGAGACAACAGGGTACAGTGGGGGTGACATTAGACAGGAGACAAAGGGATACAGGAGATGAGGAGGAAAGAGTATCTTTTGTAACTCTAGAAAGAAATCTGAAGTCAATTGAAGTTAAGGGTGTTTTCCTGAGTTCCCATTCTCTGCCTTGTCTATATATTCTGCATTTACAAATGCTCTCATTAAAAAGGATGATTTCAAATTGTATGAATCCCCTCTTCTTTTGGGTTTTTTGTGTAATTGGAAACCTTTATATGTTTCTCAGCTTCATATTGTTGAAGGTGCTTGTACAAGAGGATTCTCACCTTACAATAGTCATACACTATTGGTAAATACACATTTATCTAGCTTCTTATGTAGCTCTCTTCATCAGTGTCCTCTTCCCAAAGGGTATTTCATCCTATTTAACTGCAGACTGACATCCAGAGAAATAAGGCAATTTGCCAGAAGGTACTTTGCCCGTAGGACAAGTTAGGCTCTCTCCATTGCCTGATTCCTAAAGGGTAGAATTTACAGAAAGGATGATGGTGGGGTGCATTGCATTGTGATGGCTACCAAGGAAATCCCCTTTCCATATGGTGGTAGAGAATCCAACCCATTGTATTACTGGTTTTTCTTGCCAAAGAAACCTGTAACACAAAGCTGTATGTGAATACAAAAAATGGGAATATTCTTGCAATGTGGCCCTTCTGCTGCTAGGAATATTGCTGCAAATGTGTAAAAAGGGCTTGTGTGGCACAGAATTTAAACAGTCTTTTAAAAATCCACCTCAAATCCAGTATCACGTAGGCTTGAAAAAATTGGACAGATACGAATTTAGCAAAGTGTTTCCCTTGCCAGGCTGTACTTGCTCTGGGAATAGGCCAGTAGGAAATATGTAGCTGAGAAGGGACTGTCAAAGTTTTCAGAAGATGACGGTGCAGAGGCAGATTCCTTTGCAGGGCCAGCTCCTGGCTCTACACCAGGCCACCTTCCACTTGGCAGAGGTTTGTATAGCACAGCCTGGGTGGAACCCTCTGAAATACAGTTAGTTGTTAGGTTTCTTAACTGGGATTTTCTAGCCTGAAATGTTTCAGCATCTGCATTTTCTACAAAGATTTGTGAGCATATACTCTTTTGGGGAAGATACTGTGCCTTTTTGTGTCTCTCCCTTGTCTTAAAATATGAATTGTTCCATGACTGATGAATTATCTTAATTTCCTGTAAATAAAAGATGGGAACAGATTTACTGGTGGAAAGCATTCCAGCTCAGCAGCTTTTCTTAGCCCTGGACTACAGCTATTTGGTTACATTACTTTCATTGATTTGTAAATATTGCAAAACTTGATGGGTTTAAATTTTCATGCTTTAATGTGAAGCTGTGGCTGCACTGCAGGCTGTGAGTTTGAGCACCATTCTCAGTAATTGATAAAAACATAAAGGAGGGATAGGGAAGGCGGTTTGCTAGGATGCATTTGGAGTTCACCAGCTCAGATAATGGTAACGATCTGAGCCCCCTTACTTGCTTCATCCAGAAAAAAAGGGCTAACGGGTCATATTTGTCTTCCTTTCCACTTTTATGTGATATCTTACTGATAGGGACTTTTATGGTTACATATCTCAACAAAGCAGAGAAATAACCTTTGCTTTTTCTGTCTAAGCCTCTCTAAGGAACAGAGTGCTAAGCTCCCAGATAATGGAGGTGGCCTCTAGCTCTATTAACTCAGCCTACAGCTGCCAACTGCTAGTGGTGCTGGGCTGGCCGGCCCTAAGCTCATTCACATTCATTCATTTAAGCCACTTAGACAAATTCCTTGGCTTGTAAGAGAAACCCTTTGTAGTTCATAGATTTGTTGTATGATATAGACCCTTATAACTTGATGTAAGGATGCTTGCTTGGTGCAGACCATTTTCAGTGGTCAGATTATGTTAGGACTGGTGAACACTCGTCTCTTTTCAGTGCATGGTGTTTGATCATACAATTAGCCTTTTGTGAGCCAGGGAATAATTTCCACATTGACTGTCTTTTTGTGTAGTTTATCTTTCCTAAATTGCCTGCATAGTGAGTATAAATCACACATCCAAACTGCATACAGAGCAAACTTGCCTTTTGTTTGTGAAGATATGAAATATGCAGCCTGTATTTTGCATTAATAGCAGTCTGAAAGGAGTGTTTGCTTTTGGAAAGCATTCTGAAGGTACTTTTAGGATCTTCATTTTTAGGTGTCTGGCTTGAGAACTTCTTAAAGAACTTCTGCTCTGAAAAATTTTAGTAAGCAACAGGATATGAGTAAGTTCAGGGAACTGCAGTCAGGAGTGACTTCAGCAGTTCTGAGACCAGAGGCAAGGAGAGCTACAAGACCCCGTGTATGGAGGACAAACGCGTTGGAGGCAGGAATAGGTGGACCCTGCAACGTTAATGTCACTGCCATCACTTAGGATCTGAGAGGTCCAACACCAACCTATTCTTTTTAGGGTGGGCTTCGCATCTTCAAGCCATTCATCAGGATCTGTCTTACTCTATTTGACAATCATGGCTGTGTCAAATGCAGGTCTCCCCTGGCTATAGAGGTTGCTTTACTAACCTCAGGGGTGACTATACAGGGCACTTGCATCTCCTGCATGGTCAAAAATCACGTTTTTTTTCCCCATTAATTCAGCAGCAGAAGGGGAACTGCAGCAATATCGTTTTATTTGCTTCAGTAGACTCCTACATAGAATAGGGTTAGTTTAGAGCAACTCTACATCAAGGTGGCAGCAGATGATGTAGTCACCTGTCAGTGCATGTATCATCCTTCCAAGCCTTTTAAAGAGTTATGCACAAGGGAATACAGCTTGGTTTGTTGCAGTTGCTCTCAGTGATGTGTCAAAAACCTGTGGGATCAGTGCTGGTCTTTATATCCATCTGTGAATATTTTGGCACCGTGCTTGCTCTGGGAGATCTCCAGGATTTGGCCTGTTATTAGCAGTTCTAAATCAAAGATTGCTTGCAAATCCTTTCTAATAGATACAGAGACTTGTGCATGTTTAATCTAAAGCCTGATTACATGGGTTTTAGGCAGCAGGGACAAATTTCACTTGAAATGGTTTGGATGCAGAAAATGGTGCTCTTCAATCAGTTCCTGGAGTTATTGTATCAGAAATACATAGGGTTTGGCTGGCTGAGAGGTGTGTACAATAACTACCGGTGCAATGATCACAGCTCGTGGGGGGCTAAAATTGCTTTGCTCTGGCCATTATACCTCACTGCATACCTAAGTATGCAAAAAAGCCCATGGAAGTGTACTGCCTGTCATGTCTTATTGCTTAATGATGTAGCCAGAGGCAGACATGACATTAAGGCCATTCTTTCCTCCCAGTTGGAACGCATCTTTAATCCCATCAGAGCAGATGCATTTAGAAACTGAAAAGGGAGCTTGCTCAAAGCTGTCACTTTGTTACCTAATGAGCCCATTCTTCAATCAAGGTAGTGTATTCTCTGGGAGCTCAATGATAGTGTTTGAATGTGGGATATTTATAGTGTTAGTCCCAGGCTCTTAGCAGCATAATGACTGAAGGCAGGCAGCTCTGCTTTCTTAAGCTGGGTCAGCTGGGCAAGGGAAGAGGTGGGTAGGAAGGAGGGCATCTGCTGAGCTTTACAATTTAGGCTGTGTGAGAAGAGGACTCTTGCAAAGCTGAAACCTCATTAATTCCCCTTCTTTCTGTGCTGGACACTACTTAAATTGTGCCAGGACAGAAAGTGGGAAGGTAAATAGAGTGCAAAACTTAGTGCAAGCTTAGCACTTGTTCTGAAAGCAAGAACTGCAGCATAGTATTGCAGTGACAGTGCTGAGATTCATCTGCCTCTGTCAGCAGTGCTGCCAGCTCCATTTGCTTCACTTAACTTGACTTTGCTTGTCTTGTTTTGCCTGGACTACTCCTTTAGAGTAATGGGACTTGGCTGTGGTGAATTACCAAACCGGTGGCACCTAGTGTTTGAGGAAAAAATCTCTTCTTCTACATGAGTATGTATTTTTTTTCCTCAGTCCCCCTGTTGTACAAACTCCTCAGTTTACAGGAGTTACTCAGGACAAGCTACTGAAGGAGTGTGTTCTTATACTACACACTGAGCCCACACTAGAGTCATTGTGCCAAGCCTTCATGTGTCTTCTGCCAAGACTCTCAGGACCTCAGACTGTATGATAGATCCCCAAATGCAGACCTGGCTAATTATAGATTGCACTCAGGTCAACATGGAGAGGTAAGAGTTTTCTTCTATCTGTAAGCCATGAAAATGCACTTGACCTGGCCATAGGGTTTCCATAGCCTTCTTCTGAGGTTGCTCAGGCTGATTGTACTTGCTAGGGAAGTAGAAGGCATTGCTAACCAGATCAACCCATCTCATACACTCACCTACTATTTTGCAAGCTACCAAATGCCTGCTTTCATGCTAAGAAAAGGTTGCTGTAGATAAAATATTCATGAGTGGTTGAAAATGATCAATAAAAGTGTTCAGCCATGCCTATGTAAATAGAAGAGTTAGACCTTTAGCAACACACACCATTTCTTACAAAGGAGAAGCTCTGCCAGTTGTCTTTTCTGCTACCATGAGCACCCGGAAATCAGCGAGAAGCTGTTAAGATGCCCACAGGCTGGAGAAGAGGTAGCAAGGCTGGCAATATACCAGCAGTGCTTATTAGGTGGTGTTGTGGATACTACTAATCTCTTCTAGTGGTGGAGCAGTGTTTTTCTCCTTTGGGATGCCAGCAGTGAATGGAACAGTGCTGGATGCAAAATGCTTTTTGCCCCAACTTGTTTGTCACTTAATTTGACAAGAATTACTTCATGTTACACTAAAAGGGAAAATTCTCCATCTTGGGTTTTACTGTTCAGTGAATAAGGGCAAACAGGGATGGTAGGCAGTTCTTCCCACTACTTGTTCTGGAGAAAGGCTCAGGGCTTGGAAATTTGTTCCTCCTCCATCCAGCTATGCCAGCTGATGTACAAAATGGGGTCTGAGTGTTTAGCCTTGCATAGGAAGGTATTTTCAAGAAGCCTGCCCTCAGTTTTAATTATCACACTGTCACACTGTAAATAACTTCAGGTGTTTTTGGAGGAAGGTCATTAGATCAGTAAAGGTTTCCCCCAGGGAGCTCTGACATACTCGTGAGTGTGTGAGAGAGAAGTTTGTGTATGTTTTATCTTCATGCGCTTACTGCTTCTGTCATAAAATTGCTTGGGTATTATATTTTAAAAATATACTTTCCTAGGCATTGTTCTCTTTAAAAAAAAGAGGTCATAGAATCATAGAATACCAGATTGGAAAGGACCTAAAAGGTCATCTAGTCCAACCTTTTAAGGTAAACTCTCTCTCTCTATATATAGTTTAAATGAGAAGGCCCAGCACTCTGTTAAGCTGAGTCTTAAAACTGTCCAGTGTAGGGGAATCCACCACTTCCCTTGGGAAATCATTCCAATGTCTAATTGTTCTCGTGAACATCCAACAGAGGTAATGCTCCATAACTCTGTTCAACAAAGCATCATATCAAAATCATCTCCAGTCTACAGCCTCATGATTCCATTGCTGCTTCTTCCTGCTTTAAGAAAGCTCTGCTGTTTTTCAGGCACCAAATATATGACTCACAGGAAAACAAAATCATAAAACCAAATCAGGAGTAGTTTTTCATAAATGAAACAAGACTGTGTGGAAGCTTGGCATCACTATTGATATTGCAAACAAATCTGGTTTATAATAAGTAAAGAGCCTGTTGATGTTTCTGTGCCAATAAAGGAGGCACTCAGGAGGACAGTGTACAGCAAGCACCACCTGTGTCTGCTTCTACCTGAGATGGAAATATTTTGGAATCTAAAACAGTGACTTGCACATTGTGGCCAGAGCTCTGAATTTTGTTTCTCAAGGTGTTTATACAAATGTGTCCTGCAGGTGATGTTTTTCATATTGTGGAGAACAGGGTAGGGTTTGGACTGGTGTTATTCAGATCACACTCTATTTCAGACCTGCTGTCCTCCTTCCACAGAGGGATTCAGGCTGATGTTACTGAGGAAGGACTGGACAAGGGTGAGATTGGTGCATCTCTCTCTTGCTAGAAACATTGGATTTATGCACAATACACAGCAGTTTTGTTTCCCAGGAGAGCTGTAGGGGGAAGAAGGTGGAAACCAAGGTAAACATTTTGCTTCCTTCATCATCTTGTTCTGAAAGAAAAGCTCCAGGAATTACATAAAAATATACTTTCTCTTCTTGAATATTTGGGCCAAAACCATGACTTGGATTGCAGAGAGCGGGAAACTAAGATTGGTGCTTTTGGGTCTGATGAAGGTGCATCTTCCATCATACATTTCTTCAAGGGGTGAAAGAAGTATGTAAGTGCTGGAGGAATTAAACAAAGATTTTCTTTGTCAGAGACCTGAGCTTTCTGTATTGACTGCACTTGGTGGTCAGCACAGAGTGATACCTTCTTCCTGACCCACAGACAGGCAACACAACCTACACCCAACACATGCACCACCCAGCAGGTTTCCACCAGAGGCTCCAGGTAGGAGGTAACACACTGTCTCCAAGAGACTGAACTTTCTGTCCATGAATTTGTATAGGTGGCTTCCCAGAGCTCTTCCATTTTATCTGTCATGTTAGAAAAGATGGGAAACTGTTATTCACTGTCTGGCACAGAGGAGATAGTCCTGACATTTCCCTAGATCCAATGTAAATTTTCTTTCCACTTATGTCTGTTACAGGCTTAAATCACTGGATCTATTTAATCATTCATCCCTCTGACTGGCCCTGTCATTCCTACATGGACTTAGTCTTGTTATACACTTTTCTTTAGACAGAATGATCTTAATCAGTGTTGTGGGTTTGTGTGCAAGTTGTTGATGGAGCTTGGATTGTTTTAAATGGGACTGGTTTTGGGACTGCTTGCACCATAGTTCTTGTTTGACTGAAAAAACCTGAAATCCATTGTTTTTGCCCTTGCTTATGGCCCTCATGGTCTGTAAGTGCTATTCCTCCCCACCAACTCCATGTACTGGGGTTTCTAGTGCCAGAAGCATTAAGAAGGTGGTCAGATGGGATCACTAACCTAGTCCCTAATGCTTTATAAATCAGTGATTATCAAGGCATATAAAAAGCTGTATGAGAGCTCCTTTTGAGTCCTGAAAAGCTGATGGTTGTGCCATGTAAAAGACCACATATTTCATGGCCTGGCATATGAGTTGCCTCTTGCTAATTAGAGTCAAGGGAGGAGAAAGCATTGCATCAAAAGTTTAAATCCGAGTCTTTATGCATTTATATACTATTGTTTTGCTGGCTCTTAAACTATTTGCTCATACTCATCCTAAATTCATGAAGTACTATAAATACGCACAGAGACAAACTTCATTATTTTTTCATAAAGGACAAGAAATATAGCTTGGAAATTCAGTTTAGTAAACATGCTTCCAAACAACTGAGGACTTGCTGGGTTCCCATTAAAAGCCTGTCAGATGGTGCCTATGCTCTGAGCCCTGGGTGGGCTATTCCAACTGTAAGATGGAAAGTTAAACATTTCTAATTAGACATATTCCCTTATGTGAGAGAGCCAATCACCCTCTGACGGTGTACTTCATAAATTCTCTAAAGACTGTGGGAAATGCTTGCTACCTATTACCACCTGCCAAGATGCATGTTTGATTTTTAATTCCCAGTCCTCTTTTAGGTCCCTTCATGCTGCTAAATGAAAGGGTTTTGCTATGAGTAGGAACTGAATTCTACCCATTTGCTAATCATAGGAAATAGCTGCTCAAAGTCCTTATCTCCCATGATTAGCAAACAGCTATCTAGGGCACCCTTCTCACCCACAACATAATCAGTTCTACTTTTGTTATTCTTGACATACCAATTTCCTGACACTATGCACCTCCTTCCTCAAGAGGATCCCAATACCTCCTTCCAGTCCCATCAGCTGCTTGGCTGAGTGTTAGAAATGTTAAAGTTATGCCAGCCAGAATTTAAACTTACTACTCCTTGTCCTCCTCACCCTGCATGTGAAGAAGAGTTTATTTCCTCTGTCTTTTCCAGCTTCCTTTATATACAAGAAAATGACTTTGTTCTCTTAGATTTCTCTTTTCTAGGTTAAACTATGTTTCTTCCGAGGTCATATTTTCTAGATATCTGCATCTTGTGCTCTCCTCCAGAGTCTCTTAAACTAGCCAACATCCCGACTGTATTGTAGTGCTGCACACAGGAAAACCCCAGCTTGGCCTTTTCACTGGTGAATGGAGGGGAAGAAATACTTTGCATTCTACAGGCAGTGCTCCTATTTGTGCATCCCAGTATAGTGTCTGCTGCAGTGCGACACAAACAAGTCAAATTTCTTTTACAGTTGGAAGTGAAGTTTTCTAGCCTGAGAAATCATTTCTATTGACTCAGGCTCTCAAACTCAGTACTTAATGTGTCCTCACAATTTGTTGCATTGTGGTAGTCTCCCTTCAGAGCTTAACAAACTTGGACTGATGTAAAATAGGTGCTTTTGTTTCTTGCTTCTGGTGATTTGATTCAAGACCTGATGCTGTGATGGGCAGCACTGATGTCACCCTTGGTAGACTTTATCTCAGACACAATCTGACTCAATTTTTCATGAACGGTCTCTTTTTTTGTTGTTGTTGTTATTACTATACTCATCATACTCCCTTAAATGATATTTTAAACTTTGCTCTGAGTCATCAAGTAGGTTTTTTCCCCTCCCACCCAATCGTAATATTTTCTAGATACTCACTGGGGTTAATGCTCATTAATTTAGGTTCCAAAATTAATAATCCCCTGATAAAATACTCCAGTTTAAATTACTCTTTAGGCTTAAGGCAGATGTCATGTGTGAGTCATAGCATATTCCCACCACTTTGAGAGCAGTATTATTCATAATATCACATCCAGAAGCGTCAAATTATCTGCTGAATATTTAGACATGAGTGTAAATTTGATAATGAGAACGAACAGACATAAATGAATATTCCAAAATGTTATCATTTTAGAGATACTTGCTAGGTGTTTTTATTTGTTGGCTGCAGTGTAGTAATTTAAAAGCATCCAAATTCTTTTCCGAAGTCAAATGGATAAGACACTCTTCAAGGAATGCTTGTAAACATTTTCTAAATTAATTTTCTTGAAGGCTGGAAGAACATCAATATATCCATCAGCCATCCCTTTTACAGCTTCTTCTGTACTAAGCTTGGCTGCAGTATGAGACAGTCTGGGAGAGAAAAGGTAACTGTGCTGTTCTGTCACTCTACCGTTACCACTTTTCAGGATAGGTCTCATCATCTTGGTTTTTCTAGGCTGCCTTTATTTCAAACTCCTGTATGTACTTTTCTATATCAGATTTAATGTCTAGTCTGTGCAGTGCTGGGTATCAGGTCTGAGCTATGGAACAGACTCCACATTGCACATGTTGCTTTTGTGCACTCATGTTTTTAGCACTGAAAGAGATCCTTACACCATTATCTGATAACCTCCAGTAACGCATGAGGTGTGTGTAGCACCTGATGTGGTCGCTCCTAATCTGAACAGATGGTATAGAAGCACATGGTATAGAAGGCATTAAGGCCAAGCTTGTATAAAGTTAATTTAAAAGACCTTACCAAAATAAACACAAAGCCACTGAACATGGTTTTATTAGCTGGTGTAGTGAAGCAACAGGCTGGAATGAGTCTTGAAACTAGGATTTAATCTTGGTAGCTACTTGTCTGTGGTACCTAGAAATGCGTGCCAATGAACACTGCCGTGGTCTTAGCTTTCCTGAAGAGAGCCTGTTATATTTCCTTGCTTGGAGAAAAGGGGAAAAAGGGTTTGCTGGGGTATGCCCAAACCCTCAAAGAAGGTAGCTTTAGCTTCCTGTTTGCTCAACCCACATCCCAGAGAGAGGAAGAGACACTGTTGCTGGATTGTGGCCAATGGATCTTACAGTCAAGTTTCTGACATGTTAGCTTCTGCTTGTGGAAAACTCCATCTGCAAGTTTACAGGCTGTGATGTCTAAAGACAGATTGGCACTGAAAGCCAAGTGATGCCCCTGCCAAAGTGCTGACAGTTGGAGAGCGTTAGCAGCATTCCCCAGGCGTGCCAACGTTTTGAAATTAAAACCAGTTTTACCTAAAGCAGCAACACAGAATCTGAAACGTTCACATCTCCTTCCCTGGGGATGTTACCCATCCGAGCTGGCACAAGGACCAAAGCGGTCATGTAACTTCATTTGTCATTCTCTCAGTTAATGTGTAAAGGAGTCACAGCAGCACTGAAGGCACCAGGGTGTGGGTTATTAAAGAACACAACGGATCTTTCAGAATTAGCAAGGTGTGCTGGCATGGTGGGAAGCACAGGTGTTATCAGCATGGTACCTGTGGGGTATATCAGCAGAGCAGGCACAGCGGGAGGGACAAGCTCCAAGTTAAAGGCTCAGACCAGGATCCTTCAGCTACACGAATGCAAGAAAGGGAAAGCAGGTAGGAAGCAGGGAAACCCTACGAACTCGGAGGTCTCTGCAGTTAAAGAGGGGTGTGATCAGTGAGACACGGTCTAGGTTAGAAGTGTGGTGCTGCTGATGGACCTAGAAAGTGGTCGTTTTTCATGGGAAGGTGGAAAGAATGAGGTCTTCTGAAAACAGAGAAGAAAAACAGTCCACCAAATTGTGTTAAGTGTGTAAGTGGCTTAAAAGAGCAGGGGAATAATCTGTTCAAGTACATGGTGGGTAGAATCAGTAATAATGAATTTAAATTAAAACAAGGGAGGTTTAAATTAGCATAAGAATTTTGTCTCTAAGAATAGCAAAAAAATGGAATAGGAGGTAGAGTCTCTGTTATTCAGCCTGTCCTTAAATTATTCAAACAAAATCAGTTGAGGAAGACTAAGGTAGATTTAGATTTATTCCCCCCTTTATTTTTTCCTAGGGGCTGGTAGGGGAGAAACAAGGTACTTATAACTGGTTTTCCTCTTCAATTTCAGAGTGGGGTTCAGTTTTGCTACCTTGTACTTCCTTAAATTGTTTCTACTGAGGTGGGGTTGTACTCCAAAATAACAGCCTTCAGAGGGTGGAAAACTCCAACAGCATTCAGAGGAACAAAGGGTTTGTTTATTTATTTAGGATGAAACTGTAAATTTGGGAGTTTTCCTTCGATTTTTGTTACCCATTGTCTAAACCTTTCCTCCTAAAAAGTGGAAAAAAATTACCTTCTACTGAATGGAGACTTGAATTATGTTCTTGATTCAGCTATAGTCCTCCTGTGTTTGGTACATCAAGGTGAGGACAGTAATCTTTATCCTTCAGAGAAAAGGGCAGAATGGGGCCTGAATGATTGTACTTTCTTAGCAGCAAGGATTATTTCTTCTCTGTACCGCCCCTAATATGTGGACACACAGTCACATTTGAAACCTTCACATGGCCACAGTAGCCAGTAATCTTCCTTTGTCAGAACCTGGGATCATCGATGTCATATAAATACAAAAAAGCTTCCAGAAAACAGCTCTCTGCAGGTGATATCAAGTAATAATGTGTTTAAAGAGTTCAGAAAAAAAAGAAGAGAGTTCACCCTGGAACACAGGTGGATGCGCTCATGTGAGCCCAAGACTGTGTGTCTCCAAGGCAGGTGTTTGCTGGTGAGACCGTGTCAGGCACTTCAGTTCCACACTGTACTGTCTGCTGGTCTTGCAGTGCAGTTGTTTGGAGTCATTAGGAGCTGTGTGGCTTCATTTTGGGAAGCAGTGTCCCCTGAATGGGACATGATACCCCTGCAGGTAGTTTTGTGCTATGGCAGATCTGCACTTCTGCAAAAGTGGGGGTTTATAAAGCTTGGGGTTGCTTCAAGGGAGAAAGCAGTTCTTCAGACTTGAAAAATGAGACAAGATCTTCCTCTTCGTAGCTGTCTTAAAATTTTTGACTTCTCTTCCTTTGAGAAATTGTTTTGAATCTACCTATCAGTATCCTGTAGCCCCTCCTGACTCATGTTTCTGCATCAGCATTGCTCTTGGGCACTCCAGAAATGTCACTGGCCATGTCCATGCTGAGGAACAGCACTGTTTACTCTGCAGGCAGGATAGATATCCCAGGCATGCTAGAGAGATGTGTGGGTGCCCGGTGGGACTCTGCTGGCCAGGCAGTCTGACAGTCCCTCTCCTCTCCTCTCCTTTCCTTGCATGGTATTAGCAGACAGACTATTGCAGCTCAATAACAGTTTTTCAGGAAAGAAGAGCCAATTTTGCACAGCTATAAATGAGCACAGGCAGGCAGCTGAATCTTGGGCTGGAGCTACAGAGTTGTTACCCATTGTAGTTTGTACATTGGGTATATACAATGCAGTCACTCTCACTAATCTGTGTTGAAGATGCTCATGGTAATTTTCACTAGTGAAGTGCAGGATTGCACTTGAATTTTTGTCATCCTCTCTTTCCACCTGCTAGTCAGTAGATTCCGTTTTTAGGGACTAGAAACTCTATGGGATGATTTTTTATTTTTTTTTTTAGCAAAGTACCAAAAACAGTCACAGGGACACACTGTTCCAAGGGCTTTCAGATACTGAAGTAGAAGGTACTTTTAAAAGACACACACTCATTAGCCTTGATTTAAAATTCTTCATGTCTTGGAAAGTGGCAGTTGGAACAGCTTTTTAGCCTGGAGAAGTGTTGGTCCGATCCTGCCATTGTAGTGTCAGTCTGTGCACAGCGTTATCATCTGTTTTCCCTGGCGCAGAAGCCTGAGCAATGATGAAGCTGAGATGGGGCGAATGCAAAAAGCAGTATGGGCTGAGCCCCTACTGACAAGCACTGAAGTATTTCTGTTCTTAGTTGGTCTGTTGTGCACATCCATTAATCCCCATGATGTTTCTGTAGGCTTGTGAACACTTTTTTTCCTTTCAGAATTCAAAATCCTGTGACTCTTTTGTTCCATCTCTTCCCCATCACCAAGCAAATCCCAGGACTTTTCTCTGGGCACTTTAGAAGGCCGCACTTCTGCTTTACCTGTTTAAAGCAGAAAAATAAAAAGAAAACTCTCCCACTGCAGGGGAAAAAGAAAAAAACCAAAACAACCTGGCACTGACAATAACAGAGCCGTGAGATTGTGGATGGAGGGCAAGCATGTGACACCTCTTTGGGGAATGATCCTAACTCGGTGAGACTGTGCAGAGATGGTGATGCTTTCTGAGACAGGATTCAAAGAAGAGCAGAAGAGCAAAGGACTGAAGCACTCCTGGATTTGCCTGTGAAACAAACTTCAAGAAGAGACAGCTGAATTAGTGACATCATAACCACAAGAGAAGCTGCAAAGCCATTCATTTAAAACTGTTCTGCTTTAATGGTATTGCTACCAAGCACCCTTTTTAAGCACTGAAAGCTTTGCCAGGGATAAAGGAAAAAGAGAAAAGGAACCCATACAAATTATACAGCAGTTTGTCTAGTTCTTAGTACCTGGAAAACTTTTGGGTGCAGTAGCATCAGCAAGAAACACAAAGTTGGATAACTCAGTGTCTTCTCCATCTGATGCCTGTTTTTGTGTACCAAGCAAAGGTCTAAGAGCACTTGTGGTTTGTTGTGGTATCTGAAACTCCAGATTTCACTCAACATCTGCTTTTGGTCTGACAGTCCTCTGTGGAGAGTTCTTCATTTCACGTCCTTTCTGCATGTGAGAGAGGTGTCTGCCTGCCTGAAGAGCTAAGATCCCATCTTGTAACACTTGCAAAAATGTTTGTCAAGCTGTGGGACAAAGCACAAGGAACTGAAGTGAGAAGTGACAATCTGCTTTGTGCAGCAGGGAAGCACTTGGCAAAGATGCAGTTTATAAATGTAAGAGTCGCCAAGTTTTTTGTTATAATTTGTTCTGCTGACTTTTGCAGAACTGTAACCTGGAGATTGTAGGTTGGCTCCTCTGTACAGATTTCTGTAGAAAATGTGGTATAAAAGAACAAGAAACAGTGGGGCAAATTCCCAGATTCTCATAGGTTGCTTTACATTTATTGTCGAAGTAAAGAAGGTCTGAAGTGAACATAATTATAAATGATAAAGCTTCATAATTTACAAAACATTTAAAATTCTTGATGGAACAGAGGAAGCTTGGGACAGGTGTCTATATAGTTGCTCTTGTAAACAGAGATTTTTTTCAAAAAACAAAACTGGTATAAAAGATTACATGGAAACTTTCAGTTTAGTCCTCATTTATGTGAACTCAGATTATAAGAAAGCTGGTCAGAAGATTTTCTCTGAGCTTTTTTTTTTTTCCCAAAGGAAAACTAAGTTGCCATCAAAGAGCTGTGAAGTGCCTATAAATGCTACAGGTTTATTTCTACCTCTTTTGGTGAAGAATCTAAACAAAATGCTTATCTTCAGCTTAGATTCAACCTTGAGCAAAACACTTCAGGTTATTTAAACTGACTGGCAGCTTCGTGTTGCAGTTGTCAGGGCACAGTGAGGGCTGTGAGATCCCCAAGATGTCAGAACAAGGCATTGCAGCCAGAACCTGTCCTGCTACCCCAGATGGGGAGTGAGGCAGCCCCAGCCTAGTCATTGGGCACCTCAATGGGGATGGGAATGATGGACCAAGGACAGGACATCAGACTTGGGGGGATGTGGGTACAGGATGTGGGTACAGTGGGGCCATGGGCAGCACAGACAGTGCATGACCATGCTGGGGATGGAGCTCTGATTTTCTAATCTACTACGATCTGTTTGTATCTTCCATGTTCACCTTAATACCAGAAAAATTGTCTTGTATCACTGCATGCATTTCATTAACTATGGGAGGGGTAACCACATGACAGGGGAAATGTCACACGCTGAAGGTTTTGCAGCAGACCCAGCTGTGAGAAGTCCTTACATCATCAGACAGTGTGGACACCGTGAGGAAGCCATTTCTCAGTCAAAGACCTAAAGAAGAAGGTTCCTTGTTCTGTATAGGGAGCAAGATTCAAATATATTTATATTTTAATTTTAAATGTATATTTCAATTCACTTCAGAGTCTGTCTCTTCAGTGCTCATATTCCATGTCTGTGGAATATTTGGGGATCCAGTCCTGCTCGAAAAGGTTTTTTAATTGTTCTTGGATAGGCAGTTGCCTTTTTTGCAGGTTTGATAGAATTGTCTTTGATAATTAGTGCCACACCAGATGTATAAATGAAATAATCTTCTGACCAACTGGAAGTCCCTTGCAATGGCAAAGTAGCTAATTAGAAAGCATTCATTTTCCAGTACTCTGTTCGATCTGCATTCTTGTTTAGTACACATTGCTTGGCTTTGCTGATTTGCTGTCCAGCTGTAGATCTCATTAGGGCCAGTGGTGCAGTGAAAATCAGGTCACTTCTTTCTTAAATTCACACCTGAAGTTCTGGCAAGTCACTATTAACTGTAACCTTGAACTTTCATAAAACTCCAAATACTTAAAGCCTGTGGCAGAGATGCCTGAATCTGCTCATTGTGAATAAGGAAACAGAGTTCAGGACCAAGAGGGGTAAAAAACAGCATTTGATATGAGTTTCTGCATTTAGAAAAAGAAAGAAAAATCCTTAATATACTCAATTCTCTGTGGCACAGCATGCTACCAGTAAAAAAAGTCTCAGGCAGATTGTATACTGTCAGAAGAAAATTAGTTTTAGAGCAGAACTTGTTAAAGGAAAACAAGAGGAGGAACTGTATTCCTGATGAACAAGTCCTCGGGAGCTGTTCCAAGTCAAGCATGCAGTAGCTGCTTTTAACCATCTTTCCCAGTCAAATATAGGAATTGTCTGTCACTCTCTCCAAAGTCACCACCATTCAGAACATCACACACTCTGAAATTCAAAGATACACATTTTAGCATTTTGCCGTTTCTCCTGGTGCTTACCTTAGCCAAAAAAATTTTCAGTGCTTAAGAAGGTGCTTCAGCATGAAAGCAAGTTATCTGCATATCTCTCTTCAAAGGGCAATTCGGTAAGAAGCAAATACTGTGTAAGTCCACTGAAATGTTCTCTCAGCTAGCTCGAAGGTGGGGCTATCTGCTAGTTTGCATTGCTTGGGGGATAAACTGCCTGAAATGGCAGATCCATTTCAGATTCCCCTTTCTGAGGGGTCCTAATGGGAGAGAGGAAAAATAAATGCCTCGGTGACTGTCAGGAAGTGAGCAGGGATTGATACTTTTGTTTTCTCATTTTCATTCCTAGAGTTCTGTTCAACAAACAGTGCACAGAATTAATTCCTCCCAGCAGTTTCTTTCTTTTTAATGAATGATATTTTGATATACTAGAGCATTAGTTGTCACTGCATCATTCTGAGCACACAGGCTATAGAATTCCTACGGTGCTTGTCACAGGCTGTACACTCAGAGTTGTCATACTCTGTTCTTAATGGTTCACAACTGTATGAAATAATCTCTTGCTAAACTTGACCTACATTATTTTCCCCCTTTCCATCTCTCCTTTATGCAGGGAAGATGTTCTGATAAAGCTGTATACTTTGACGTGTTCATCTACTTTACACGGCAGATTTACCAGGTGTAGAAGTGCTTAAGGACTTATTTTTCAGTTAGCAGCTCCTGAGGTTGGTCTTGCTTTGGGCTACACAAGGATTGAATACTGTAGCTTCATCAAGTCATCTGAAGCTCTTGATGAGGTCAGTGATGCACATCCTTATTTAAAATAAGATACATGCATAATATAAGCACGTGAGGGACATGTAGGAAAACAGCTGACCTTCATGTAGAAAAAATTTGCCATGTCAAACACAATTCCAATAATGATTATATTATTTTTTGTTTGTTTGTTCATTTGTCTTACTCACTCCTCCTCCTCCTTGTTAATAGCAGAAATCATGTTAGGTGCCCTGTATGGACTTTGTATTGTCAGAGAAGACCTGGTCCAGAGATGTCCCAGCCTTGGCACAAGTCTTCAGGCTGGCTGTAGACCCAAAGCTATTAATTCCTGCAAGGCCCGACCAATACTGGACAAGCATGAGTGATTGTTTCTTCTCAGCATTAAGAAAAAGTAAGCAGCAAATTCCAGAAAGACTGGTAAAGCAAAGACACAGCTTGTAGCCTTGATATTATTAGAAAAACCCATAATAAATGAGTGAGCAAAGCACACAAGTTTTCACATGGGTTTATCATGGTTCAAATTTCTGTCTGTTAAGAGAAAGCAGTTGCTGAAGTGAAATTAGATAGTTCATGACAGACAGTACACATCAAGAGAAAACCTCTTCTGGTGAGAAGAGGTTCTCTCTGCCTGAGAATGATCTCTGTTTAGCCTGCATCTTTGTCAAAAATATATGCAGAGTAACCATTGCTACTCTTGTCAATTTAAACTGATTTACTTCAAAATCCTAGGGAAAACTAAACAACAGCAGCATTTTAATTCCCTCCCAGAAAAAAACAATGAAAAAAATCACAAACCCACAAACAAAAAACAACCAAACAAAACCCAACAAAACAAACAAACAAAAACCCAACCAAAGGAACTTTTTAGCAGGAAAGACAATGCCTAAGAAGTTAATGGAATGAACATTTCTCTCCTTTAAAACTGAAGCCAACTACTTAAATCTCCTATCTTCATATGCATATTTAGTATTTAAGAAGTTTTAAAGTTTTAACTCTCTCACTCCATGTAGGATAGCTGCAGTATTCTAGACTCAGAGCATGTGTCCCACTAGATGGTGAGATGAACCGACCACACAAACTACGCAGGGTCATTCAAGTCCTGAGAACAGAGCACCCCCCCCTTGCATTGCTCCAGATCTGGACAACTATGATGTCACTGAACTTACACCAGAGTAAACCAAGAGAAACAGCAGAGAACCAACCCAGGAAGCCTCCAGGGACCAGTGCTGTAATGAGCCTTGAAGCACTGCACTGAGAAGTAAAT
>VWZY01007754.1:326426-406112 GCA_013399075.1 Chloroceryle aenea | reverse complement strand
GCGCATTAGCATACAGACACTTGTTGTTGCCCTTTAGCAACAGTCTTCTTCATGCTTGCTTCTTATTGTCCTTCCTCAGCCTCCACGATTTCCTCCATTGATGTCTAAGTGGAAATGCCATTTTTTGTTTAATCCCTTTAAGAGTCTCTGGTCTCTTCACTGTGTAGGTACTGAACATTTCCTTGAAAAAGTAAGATTTTCAGATCCACTTTCACTTCCTAACCTATAACTTTTAAAGACATTAGCTGCTTTGCTTTTTAACCTCATGCTTTTCTCAGACCAGAAACTGAGGGAGGTGGTCTGTTCTATTTTTATTTCTCTTGAGCATTGACTTTTCTGATAATGTCATCTCTCCTTACTATACCAGGAGGTTGCATAGTCCTGTCAACCAGGGAAAGCCTAATCCTTCCTTTTTTGTGCAGCCCAGACTACTAGATATTTAGTCAATGTAAACCCACGTATTTCCATTGAAGGTGAGTCCATGCACTGGAGAGGTGTCTGCTTCAATGTTGTCAAGAGGAGTTTGGGTGGACAATGCTTGAGGGAAAGAAAAAAATAAAAAGACCCATCTTCTAGGTATTTTAATAGTCAGGCAAAGAATTTGCTTGCTGAAATACTTGTGACAGGAAGCAAGAAAAGACTCAGGTCCGCTGAGACTGATTTTCATAGGTCATTTTTGTTTCAACTATGTTTATTGTTTCATGGACTCACTTTCAATGAACATCCCAAGTGCACGAGCTTAATACCAGTACTAAGAAAATGTGATACTAAGTTAAAATATTCACATTCCCCCAAAGGAAAACCTAAGTGTGCATCTTATCACAATATATACAATACTAGATGATTTGTTAAATCATCGGTCTAGAAGCAAAACTTGAACACTCTGCTTAATGTAATCAGACCCACATTGTCTGACTGTACTGACATTAAATTCTGTTCTAAACTACCAGGACTATTTCTTTTAGTGAAACATTTGCATAATATGATATTATACTCAGTAAATAACTACAGTACCTCATAAGGCAGCACTAATAGGTTTTGCCAGAAAAATTTCTTTGTTAAGAGGGGCTGATGCAGTTTTCTTCCAGGGTAGTGGACTATGCTGGCACACTAAAACATTAGACAAATCCCAATGTTAGACCAAGACTAATCCATTTAGCAACAGCCACCTGATACGCTGGCCCAATCATTTCATAAAAGTTCTTTAAGTCTAGGAAAGTTTGGGATTTTTCTCTCCAACTCTCCCATTTTAAATGACTTCGATGAAGTTGCTTTAGCTCTGTTACCACTTCTGTTTAGTATTATTGAGCATCTAGTGAATCATGAGCCTTTCAAAACCCCATAAAAACTTGCTTGCCAGTGTAACCCAGTGATGTCTTTATTCACTGTTATATATTTCAAGACTTTACATAAGTTCCTTGAAATACAGATCCTTGAGGCTAAAATCAGATTAGAAGTATATAATTAATCAATCCTTTACAGTTTCAGTTGCAGAAACTCACAACAAGCTATTTATAAATAGCAAAGCACAAAATATAATGAAAAATACAGCTGCATATCTATGGGGTGCTCATAGATATCTCAAACAAAATAGAGGGAGAAGTGATTAGGCCCAGTGACTTATTTAATTGCTAATTCTTCTCATAAATCATAAAGACATTGCTGGATAATTTTTCTAATGAGAATGAATTACTGACATGACATAGTCCTTCCATGACATTTGCTAATACTCTTCTCTGTCAAACTGTGAAGTTAAGTGTTTTCATTGTGGAGCTAAAGAGGCTTAACATTAAAAATTTACAGAAATGGCTTCAATACTGAGATTTACTTCTAGAATATTTTTGAAAAGCAATATCCCCAGGTATTTATTAAAAAGCTAGATTCCATCTTCTGTAGCTTTTGCTGAATTTTTATCTATAATCCAAAATGTGCCTTTATAAATAATCAATCAGCATCTTCTATGTTCACAAAACAGTTATATCTCAAAATTTGACTGTAGGCCTTGTTCTGCACCTCTGAAGTGGCTTCTAGCTTCTATCAGAAGAGCATAAAGCACATAGCACCAATCCCCATCATAGCCTCTGGGTCTGTATGTACAGTTACATATGTTAGCATTTTGACCCAAGCTGTTCAAATCACTTCATTGTCTGCTACCTAAATGAAATTGCCAATTTAAAAGGCGTATTTTTACAATGTGTATACTACTTGCAGGAGTATCAATATAAATATCAGGGAAATGGGTTGTTGAGTACTTCAGATTAATCTCAGTTAGGGACCTCCCATTAAAACCCCAAGCTGTGTTTCCCCAGTCTTTGCCACCCAGGGAGCAACAGAACGTTATTCATGTGGTAATCTTGGCTCTGTGTTTGGCAGGGATGGTATCGATACCCTCAATTCTTTGAGGGCCATCATGTCCATGGTGAACACTAATTACATAACTACTTTGACCTGACTCGTTTGCCATTGATGGAATGTAGCTGAAGTTAGCAAAACACAACTGTCAAATTACCATGAGCCAATAAACTCTAATCCTGTCCTATATCAAATCTTACCTCTTTCATTTCTGTCTTGGATGTTTTTTCAGCCTCATACATTAATTTAGACATTCTGTCTTTGCACTCCAAGTGAAGTTAAACATCTTCTAAAACACAGATGGTTATTACAGTCTGGACAGAGAAAAGGAAAAAAAAAAAAAGGAAATACACTATAAACCAGCATTTGGACATGCCAGGTAACCTGAACATTTAAAGGCCAGAATAAAGTCATATACACATTAGTTTATCTTCAAAACTGCTGTACATGTCTGTGTAACAGTATATATGACAGTACATATAAGAGGTGGTGCAAGTCCTTCAGCTGTTAGCTCTGTGATGAGCTCTCTCTTACCAACCTTCTATGACTAAACCAATCCTGAAAGTTTTCTGTGAAGATAACAAAAGTTAAAAAAAAAGTGAGAGCAGCCAGAAGCTAGTTTATAGCCATTTTACCTACTTTTACACAGTTTTTTACCACTTTTACAGAGTAGACTGTCACCTTTCAATGGTCTTCCAACCCATGCCTACCATACTGTAATCACTCTATTCATACTGTTTTACTTGGTTTTGCAAAATTTTTATTACTTCCTTTCAAGAAAACACTTATAGCACTGATGTGGTTATAAAGCATACTGCATCCTGGTGAGCCACAGAACACCATTTCTCATAAGATTCTTTAATTCAGAATATGGAAGCGAAAGTCTAGGATTTTGACTGAAGATGTTTGATAGACTGTAGATGCTGTGGTTGTTTGACTTAAATAAGAAGAAACAAAGATTCCTTTTTAACTCCTTGCAGAATATAGGTTATTCTGGGAAAAAAAAAAGCCATGGTTATCAGTTCTTTGTCTTTGTGACCTGTCCAAGGCTCATTCTAGGCTACATTAAGAACTACTAATAAGCTTTAATTCACATTTACTTTTATCACTGTATAATCTTGCCATGTGTCTACTGTTTGTTATTGTCCAAATTTGACAGTGAACACAAGGAATCCTATGTTTTAAATGTTTCCACTTTCAAAAAATCCAGCTATTTTCATCACTTACTCAGCAACAGCTAATAGACAAATATCGAAGTTTTATAGGCAAGAGCACTGGAACTAAAACTACTGCAAAGGAATTTCATATTTCTTAACAGTTATACTCCTCGGTTTAGTAGTTAGTCCCACATTTAATGGCAGCAGGGACCTCTTCAGATTTGGCTTTGCTTATTTTGCTTTGTGCAAAATACTGCATGATCAGTACTCAGGGTTGTAAATAATTTCTAATTATATCTCAAGGGGTCCATTTTGCCTATCTAATTCTTGAAGAAACTACTCTCTTCTCTTTATACAAGCTTGGGCCATATATTTAAGCTACGATGGTACAAACATTTACCTGTGCAGGAACATCTCATAGTGGGACTGCTCCCATTTTTGCATGACTTATCTGGGCAGGAATACTGGGTATGAGCAGTTCTATCCTTTACCAAAAAAAAAAAGTCTAAAAATTATTTTGCCTTCAGTACATAATACTTACAATCAAGAACATGTGGTTAATGAATAAAAGCCTTTTACTTTTTCCCTTTAACTGAGGCTGTCACTATTTTCATGTTATTTGCCAGATGCATCCCAGCTGCTAATTAAACCTAAACGAATTAAGGTGAATTGAATCTTGCCTGAGCATCTGCTGTTCCCCTATTATCATGGCAGGCAATGAAAAGAAGATGATGCTACATCTTTAAAAAGGCCATTTATACTTAGAATTACTTCTTGCAATACGCTAATACATTTTTTTTTCCTTCTAACAAATACTGTGTGACAATAAGATGTGTTACAGAATATGCCACTGAGTTGATCAGTGTTATAATTCCAGTAGTCTTCTTGGTACATTCTCATAATATGCAAAATTAGGACTAAAGTTTTAAATTATATTCAAGGATGAAGAAAAAGCCAGGTACCAAAAACCATACAAGCTGAGTGTCTTGATCGCAACTGATGAAGGTGCAGATACAATTCCTTTCTATTTTTAGCAAATTTCCTAACAAATAAAAAATAGAAGGTAGTGCCAACCAGTATTCTGTGAGCCTTCTTTCCTAAAGAAAGGAAGTGGCTTTTTGTGGCACCTCTGTCAAAACAGTCCCCTGTGCAGACCTGTAAAATAGGAGGTAGAATAAAATGTTTGACTTGTTCTGCCTGTGCCAAATACACAGTTGCTGCATAAGGAGCTTGGTTCCCGTAAAACTACAGTTAACATAATATGTAAAAAAAAGAACTCAATATTAAAAATAATTATGAAAGAGAAGCAAAAAGTAAGTAGTTTTGATCTTGGAGACACTTTTAGGTTATTTCAGATGCAAAGGAAATCTCTACATAAAAGAAATATAAAAATGATTAAAACTCTGTACCTTGAGAAGGTGCAGAGTTTGCTATTACACAATTACAGACAGTAAGTCTTTAAAGCGATAACATCTTGAATATTAGATGTGCATCCCTTAGGGCTTTCATTTCATTTTATAGTGAAAAAGGCTAATACAAGTTCATAGTAATCAAAAATGGTGATAATTGCCACTACTAAAATTCTCTGTAGAAAGTTTGTGCTTTCTTACAGCAAAGTAAGTGAAAATTAACCAAAGTTAATAAATTTACTTATTGCACAAGAGACAGTTGCAAAGTGAAGTTTATAAATGTAAATGTCTAGAAGTGAGAGATAGAGTTCCTCAGCTGTAAGCATGATAAATTTAAATTCTGTGTTGTGGCAATTAAAAATAAGGATGCACAATGATAAAACTGCTGAAATAATGTTTGTTGCTACATTCCTTCCCATAGGAATATACTGTTAAAGGAAAATCTAACAGACTTTGCACCCAATAATGAGTTTTCTTTAGCTTAATGACAAATGAGAGTCATAGTACCATTACCTGAGAAAAGATGATTAAGTATTAATGCACATTGAGCTAAAGAACAAAACAAGAGCTATTGATCCAAAATTGGAAAATATATTTATTTTACTAGGACTAACTGAATTTTGCCAGTTCATAATGTTAAACTCAGCACCATGAGAAGAGTAGTTAATGATAATACTCTGGAGATCTTAATGATGCTTGGCTTGTCGTGGTAAGTAGGTGGATAAATTAATCTTCACCACTAAATTCTGTGCAAGCAAAATAAACCAGGGAAATGGCTCTGATATGCAATGTGAGGGAATCTTTAAAAAGAGACTGCAAGACTTAAATATTTCACTTGTACTTGAGTAAAGTCTGAATATTCCATCAAATCTGAATCCTCTGTTTTATCCAGCAGATAAAATACAGTAAAAAGATGATTGTTCTTCCTCTTCCATGAGCATAGCCCGAATTGAAATAAGCATGAAAAAGAATATCAAGTGGAAAATCAGTCCCATTTTTGGTTGAGTCAAGGTTCACAACCTCTTTTTCATAATTTATTTTAAAAAGTATCCAGAACAAGCTGACTCTCTTCAACTAAGTCATGCAGTATTCCTGAAGAAGCATCCAAGATACTTTCTTAGGACTATTTGTGTTGAACCACACAAATGACAAAGCCAAGAGCAGCAAGATTAGTGTGATAATCATAAGACAAACAATAATACAGAATCCAGAGGACTAGTTGCAAATGAGCAACGCAGAATTAATTTTGGAAGTTAAATTTTAAATTTTAATCTATTCATTAATTCAGGAATGATTCATAATTCACACTTCGTAACTGTGATGAATAATAATTACTGAGAAAAGGGAAAGTGCAGGAAAAGAAATAACAATTGATATTGAAGAGGTAACAATGGATATTGAGTTGATGAGAGAAGAAAAATATTCAACATCTCCTTCCTCATTGAGCAGCTAATCTCTAAATTATAACTTTTTTATGTCTTTCTCAAAAACAAAGCACATTTTCTACTTACACTTCAATGTTTTAATAAGAAGCCATAGACTCTTCATACCTGTCTTCTTCATGGACAAGTCCTGGTTAAAAGAAAGCAGTGTTTGTATGTGAAATGAATGTTGGAAAAGAAAGAATTTAAAATTTCAACAGAATAAAAGACAATGTTACTGTAGAAGCTCTATTGTCAGATGAAGGAAAGAAGACAGGACAGCATAGGATAGAAAAACTTTGTGCAGTTAAATTTATACATATATGTAATATCAGGGCAAAGATATATAGAATATCTGTACAATGGAGTTACAGAGAGAAATCTACATGAGACTTCACTAACTGAAGCATAATTTGTCATACTCATTTTCAGCATAATGGAATGTAAGAGGGGACGTTATGATGATCATAACAAGCACAAGAAGGAACACAACATAGAACTGAAACCATTAAAGATTTAAAGATGCTAATTTAAGCAGAACAAACTTTAGAATAATGTGTGAAGTGTTGAAAGAAATTGAATGGGAAAGAGAGAGGGAGATGACAGGATCACAGGATGTCAGGGTTTGGAAAGGACCCTAGAGATCATCGAGTCCAACACCGCTGCCAGAGCAGGACCATATAATCTAGCACAGGTCACAAAGGAACGCATCCAGGCAGGACTTGAAAATCTCCAGAGAAGGAGACTCCACAACCTCTTCGGGGAGCCTGTTCCAGTGCTCCATGACCCTTACAGTAAAGAAGTTGTTCCTCATGTTGAGATGGAACATCCTGTGCTCACGTTTACATCCATTCCCCCTTGTCCTATCACAGGGTACGAGTGAGAAGAGGCTGCCCCCCTCCTCCCAACGCTCGCCTGCTTATATTTATAAACATTTATTAAACCCCCTCTCAGTTTTCTCTTCTCCAGACTAAAGAGCCCTAGGTGTCTCAGCCTTTCCTCATAAGATGGAGATTGAAGAGGCAGAAACTGAATGTTCACAGATAATTTCACTTACCAAAGAGGTATATATATCTTAAAAAAATATATATATAAAGGATTAGGGATGACATCCAAAAAAGACGACATATGGAGTTAAAACAGTCAGCCAATATGGATGACTAAGAACATGCAGAAAGTAATTATGGCAAAGAAGCACACAAGATCCCTTGACATATCCTATCCTTCATATCAATTACAACAGGCCCATCCATGGCCCCTCTGGCTTTTCCTGCAATAATTAATTTTAAAATAAAGATACTATTCTTTATTGTAATTTCTCCATCGTCTTATTTGTATTGTACTCTTAAATGCTCTGTCAGGTTTGATCATATACATTTAGCAGTTCAAGCCTTGTATCCAACTGTTTCACTCTTTTTTGCCTAGGTTTTAATGTTCTACTAAA
Organism: Chloroceryle aenea; assembly: GCA_013399075.1. NCBI lineage: Eukaryota > Metazoa > Chordata > Aves > Coraciiformes > Cerylidae > Chloroceryle > Chloroceryle aenea. The sequence goes on along the minus strand of VWZY01007754.1, from coordinate 398,329 downwards.
CAAGCAAACATACACATGAAGTGAGGTAAAGTTGAGACTAACTTGAAGAACAGAAACTTATTTATTCCACCTTTCTTTTCAACACCATAAAAATGTCTATTTCAGTAATCAGAGAAGGATGAAATTTGGGACTTACAGCCAGTGTCCGAGTCTGTCACTGATCCACTTGTGACTGTGAAGCAGCTTCTTATAGACACCTGTAAAACAGGAAAATAATATTCTTTAGCATATCTTGAAGCCTAATAAAAGTTTGTAAAACATTTTGTAACCCTTCAATGAATGATGACTTACTAAGGTGATGAAATGACTGTTAAATACCATCACTGATTTCAAGACTTCAGTGAGCCTTTTATTCACATCAATCACATTGAGCAATGGGATTTTAACATGTTGATTCCTTGGTTTACTCCAGAGAAATCTACTTGGCACTACCACTGCCATTATGTTGAAGATACTTGATCAGAGCCCCTTCATCACTTGTGACAGCTGGACTGGCAAGGTTGTGACTCCTACAGCCAACTCTGCTTATACTACCAATTGAAGCATCAGTTTGAACCTCCCAGACTTTCTCCCCGTGCATCATGGAGAGATTATGTCAAATGTTGTCATTTCTGGACCCATCAATTTTTGCTGGACAAAAGACATAGAAGGCAACTAAAGAGGGAAGACAATCACATAATTGTCTCTCCTTCCAATTTATGTCCTGTCAGGTTGTACTTGGGGGGTGGGTAAAATCAGTAGGAAGTAGGCATGTCTTCCCTTCCACTTACACACTGGGTTGCATGACCGCTATTTAATTTAGTTTACCTGGGAATTCTTTTTCCTTGCCTTCCTTAAAGGTTGGACCCTAACCAAATGTTGTGTCTGTTTTTTCTTGAAACTGGCCTTAGGCATAGTCAGAGTTGCAGTTTAGTCTATGAAATATGTTCAGGGCTAGGTGATAGAAAAACTAAAAATATTCATCACCATCATTACCAAAGATCATAGAATACCAGACTGGAAGGTACCTCAAGGATTATTTAGTCCAACCTTTTAAGGTATACTGTATATATATATTCTTTAAATGAGATGGCCCAGCACTTTGTCAAGCTGAGTCTTAAAACTTCCCAGTGTAGGGGAATACATCACTTCCATAAGGAGATTATTCCAATATCTAATTTTTCTCATGGTGAAAATTTTCTTCTGGAGTCCGATCAGAATGTCCCCATGAGTAACTTGTAGACATTACTCATTGTTTTTCCCACATGTCTCCTTGTCAAAAGGGAGTCTCCGTCTTCTTGATAGCCACCTTTTATGTACTGGTACAGGNATCATAGAATACCAGACTGGAAGGTACCTCAAGGATTATTTAGTCCAACCTTTTAAGGTATACTGTATATATATATTCTTTAAATGAGATGGCCCAGCACTTTGTCAAGCTGAGTCTTAAAACTTCCCAGTGTAGGGGAATACATCACTTCCATAAGGAGATTATTCCAATATCTAATTTTTCTCATGGTGAAAATTTTCTTCTGGAGTCCGATCAGAATGTCCCCATGAGTAACTTGTAGACATTACTCATTGTTTTTCCCACATGTCTCCTTGTCAAAAGGGAGTCTCCGTCTTCTTGATAGCCACCTTTTATGTACTGGTACAGGGTAATAAGGTCTCCCCTAGGACTTTCTGTTCTCTATTCTGAAGAAACGCAATTTCCTCAACCTTTCTTCATACAGAAGGTCTTCCAGTCCTCTGATTATCCTCGTGGCCCTTCGATGGACCTTCTCCAGACTGACTGCATCTTTTTCGTATAGTGGGGACCAAAACTGAATGCAGTACTCAAGGTGTGGTCTAGCCTAAGTAGGACAATGACTTTATCTCTGCTGGTGATGCCCTTGTTAATGCAACCCAGTATCTTGTTGTATTTCTTTGCCACTGCAGCACACTGTTCAGTCATCTTGAGCTTGTTGTCCACCAAGACCCCCAGGTCCCATTCTACAGGACTGANTGGTAATAAGGTCTCCCCTAGGACTTTCTTTTCTCTATTCTGAAGAAACGCAATTTCCTCAACCTTTCTTCATACAGAAGGTCTTCCAGTCCTCTGATTATCCTCGTGGCCCTTCGATGGACCTTCTCCAGACTGACTGCATCTTTTTCGTATAGTGGGGACCAAAACTGAATGCAGTAGTCAAGGTGTGGTCTAGCCTAAGTAGGACAATGACTTTATCTCTGCTGGTGATGCCCTTGTTAATGCAACCCAGTATCTTGTTGTATTTCTTTGCCACTGCAGCACACTGTTCAGTCATCTTGAGCTTGTTGTCCACCAAGACCCCCAGGTCCCATTCTACAGGACTGATCTCCAGCCAGGTGGATCCCAGTCTGAGCTGTGTTCCAGGGATATGTACTCCCAGTTGCAAGACCCTATACTTGTCTCTGCTGAACTTCAAAATGTTAAGTCTTCATAATGGTTTAATTATACCTAAAGGCATTCTTTTGAATATCCATCTTTGTTGCAGACATCCGAGGAGTTAATAATATCAGGAGCTTCCCAAACTGATGCTAGCTAGTCATCGTCTTCACGGAATATCAAATAAATTTTTAAATGTCTGCTCAGATATTTCCATAGGCATCCTACAGTGATAGTTTCTATTGTTAACCTCTTTCTATTTTTAAACATGGATCTTGCAGGCAAGTAAAAAAAACAAAGGAAGTGTAGCATTCATGGAGCAATTTGCTATGTGGCTTTGTGGGTAAAACTGTTCATTGAGGGCTTTAAAAATAGGTTAATCTAAAAATGAAGTTCTATGTCTATTCTGTTATTTAACTAATTACAACATCTTGGAAAGCAATTAAGCAGTCATGTCCAAATCACACATGTAGTTACCATTCGGTAAATAAAATGTTATTGATTTTTGTATTAGTAAATAATGAAAAGCCAATAACAAACAAAAATATGTATAAGCATGAATAGTCATGTTATTTAGACATGAGAAGGTTTTATTTCAATTTTTTTCTAGCTGAATTTCAATGTATCTTTGAATATGTCAAGCTGACAGAATCTCATTTAAAAGCTGTGAAGACAGCTGACAGAAAGTGCATTTTGAATTCAAAGAATGAAAGCTTTAAATCACTACAGGCATGACTGTAGGATAAGATTGATACCAGATGCTATTTAGTACATGTTATTAACAAACCGTTCAAGCCTTGAAGGGACCTTGTCACTACATAACTTCTGTCTATGTAAATAAGATTGAAGCAAGGATTTATATTGCTAGCAATATTGAGCACCCAGTACATCAAAGAAACAGGACAGAAAGTACTGCTCAAGTTAAAGAAAGTACTAGAGAATACTAAAATCTATGACTTTCCCCTGACTTTGCTTACACACATAAATCACTCTACAGTGCCACACAAAATCTATCTAAGGAAAGCACTTGCTTTCAGAACAATAACAAACCTACAATTGTCTCTGTGTTAAGAAAAAGCATTGCGTTAACCAAATACTGTTGTGTTATTACAAAGCAGCAGACAGACACTAATGCAGATTAGGTTAAGTTTTAGACTGAAAATATATATACACTACAGGACCTGTCAAAAATTCTTTATTTTCTCTGTTTTTCAAAGGTCTTCCTGTTCTTATTATGCTATTCACTAATAATATTTGTGGTTTCAAATACTCAGTGCTCTGGGGAATATTGTGATAATGGTTTAAGCAGCTAAATTCTAATCTTTCTTGAACTTCTGGTCTATAACCTCTACTGACATATTCATTCAGTGTTAATTTGACACTCCTGCCTTTTCTTGTTGTCTCCCTAATTTATCAAAACCAATTCTCCTTTGCTTTCTACCTTAGTCATTACATACATACTTATACACAAGCACTTCAAAGGGATTTCTGTGTTACCAAAGGACAATAGTATTTTATACCAATTTTAAAAATACTTTCCCAGATTCATATTTTTTAAGACTGAAGGAATCACTAGGAGATCAGTCTGACCTTCTGTGTCAATGCTTCTGGTTGAACTAAAAAAATCTGCAGAATCATCCAGTCTGGATGTTAAGACTTCTGAAGGAGAATGCACCATATTTCCACATAAATTTCTGACTATATAGTTACCCATAGTATAGCTCATTTTTTCTCTGTTTTCTTGGCTTGATTTCTCTGGCATAAAGTAGGTAAATAGATAAATATTTGCTATAAAAACTTGAAGAATCCTGGTCATCAGAAGATTTGAAAGCAGACTTTCAGTGGGTTGGGATTTGGACTTTAAGGTCCCATCTGAGATACTGCTTTCCTTGTTCTGACCTACAGCCATGGTAACTATATAAAATGCCTGAGTTGCAACCCTACTTTTACAAGATGAAATGGCAGCTGGCAGGTCATGTCTGTGTGAGAAAAGTTTGGAACTTACTCGTTCAGAAAAATACTGGTATTTATCTTTGTTCATTATCGGATCCTTTACTGGGGTTGTTTTTTCCATATGAAGAATTCCATCAGGAAAATGATGCGTTTTGGAGACCATGAAACTGATGGAAATCTCTGAAAACAGATACTATGGGTGCGTTCTATACTGCCTTTTCCAGATGACTTTCCATCTTGGCAATTCTCTATCAGCAATCAAGGCAAGATATACAGGAGTCATCATGACAGAACAGGTGGGAGCCTGTTTTGGCAAGAGCAGCAACAGAAAGATATGGATCATCTGCAGGATTTTTTTCATTTCATAGCTGGGCCCAAGAGTCCAATCTTGATTTATGATGAAGGGATTAGAAGAGAGTCTGCAAACAGATCCTCGTTGAGGTTTACTTCTCCAAGCTCCTCATGCTTTTAATGAGCTTATCTGGCCTATGTTAACATTGCTGGAAATATTCAGCATTTATCCGCCTCTCCACATGACAAATAAGGATACTGTTCTTTCATGGAAATTCAAAACTACCAGAAAATAACTTGCTATCTCTTTGATGAATCCCGCCCAAATACTTTATCTTAACATGATGCCTACAATCTGGATTTGGTGCTATTTCATAATATCTCACTTTAAAAATTATTGTTTTATTTTAGCCTCCTACTGATCTGTCAGTTTGGAATTACAATGTTACTGGATTTATACATATTATTGAAATATGGGGATTTACCCCGTGTTGTTTTAGAAAGGCTGTTGAAACACAGGAAACTAACTTTCTGCTGTAGGTGTGTATATATATACATTTATATGATGTGTCTTCTGGTTGCTTTTTAAATTAATGATGTTCTCTTTCTAAGTCTATTCATTGTAATATCATCATGTATTACAAGGCTTTACAGAAATCTGTATAAATGCCCTTGATTTGAACAACATACAGCAGATTTATGTTCTGCTATAAATTTCAAATGGCAAAATTAGCACTTCAAGCTCTTGTGAATTACTGAGACTGCAAAGTGCAATGGTATTTGGTCTAGTCAGCCCACAGGCCTTACTTATTCTTAGAGACTCCTGCTAACTGCATTGAGGTGGGGAGGATATTCCTGTTTGTTTTCCAAATACTGACAACAATTTAGTGTTACTTTACTACAGAAAGAGAGCTTTGGTCTGATTTTTAGGACTGTCATAAAGCAAAGATGACCATTCTGGAATCATGGTCAAAAATTTAACCTCTGAATGCTCATACAGAATTCCTTACTCTGCCCTACTCTGTTTGTGACATGGCTGTATGACTGTGTGGCTGATTTTAAAAAATACTGAGAGTGCTCTCCAGCATCTTCCAGTTGCCATCAGGACCGAGAGGCTAAAAGTGCAGCTAGGTGTGGTTAGATTGCAGAGTTATTCTCATCTCATTCACACTCCTTACATGGTATGGCTGTCTTGAGACAATGAAACAGCCTTAACTTTTTCTCTTCAGCACAAGAAGTGAGCCTTGTCCCGGGTAATTCACACACTGTTTTTTTAATGGTGGAACCCTAAAGTAGCTTCTGTACACCACTGGCTTACTAAAATCCTGACAATTTGTGGCATTTCCTGGACTTCTAATCAATACACAGTTGTCTTGCCTAGTTGAATTACTGTTACAACAAACAATTAATTTAAAGCATGAACTTAAACCTTATGAGCTTAAGTTATTTCACATGATTCATGCAAAAATTAGAACCAGTGAAATGAAAATATATAAACCCAGAGCTCCTCTCTTCAGTGACTCTTATTAAGAAGAGATTTACAACCAAAGCCGAATCACGTTAAGGTTGGATGCACTTTTCAACTAACAAATATTTCAGCCATAAAATGATATATTTTACAACATACTGGAAGATTGCTCTAATATGCTGGCATTATATATTTCACTGAAAAAGAAAAAAATTTCTTTTTGAAAGAAGAAGTACATTTTAACCTGCTGAAATAAAAGCTTGATGTCTGAATGCTATGGTCTTATATTTATTGATGGCAGGTTTTTTATAAGATAATATGGTTAATTTTTTTATAAAACAATAAAAAATTCATTGCTTGTGAAACTTGCAAAAGAAAGTTGAATCTAAATTACATAACATCAACTTGAAATTGGCACACAGACTTTTCTATATGATATGGGACAATTAAATGAGAGATAATGAAAGGAATAAACTAATCCAGGCACAAATCACTAGAGAAATTACTGAATAAATGTAGCATACCAAAACAGGTGAGAATGAGCAAATAAATATTATAACTTCAATTAAAAAATGGAGTATTTAATGGACTGGAAAGGGATGTGGGAATTAACATTGGCTGATATATTTCAAACTACTGAATTAAATCTGTAATATCTGTTTGTGTTGCTGTAACTTAATGTCTGTGGTTGCCTGGAAGACATCTTCTAGGAAAGAACAGCAAAAAAAGTTATGTATATGTCAGCATGACTAAAATAGTGCTATTTACTGACACCAGAATCTAATTGGAATCATTCTGTGCAGCCACACATCAGGAAGAACACTAAAGCTTTTAGAACAATATACTGGTTAAAAATCATGCTGATCTTGGTAACAAAGCTGTTACACTATGGACTTTGCACATGGGGAGAAATAGTCTCAAAAAAATTCACAGTTTCCTTCAGCAGATGTTTTGGTTCAAAATGGAGGTGTTGGAAATTGTTGCTAAAGAATCCAGCTGAATTTGTGAGGAGTCTTCGTTAACACGAAGGATTCTGTGCCTGGACCTGTTTTTTGTAGAAGATTGCTTCAATTCTATTATGTGTGGACTATCTTTCTTAGCTGGAAGTTTTACTGAAATTATTTCACCAACAAAATCTCTTTTCATCTAAACAAAAACATCTGCAGAAAATTTGACTAACAAAGGGATTTGACTCTATCTAACTCATAGAGAATATTTACTGTTGAATATCAGGCACTAACATGCTGCCTCACAGGTGGAGAAGCAATGATAGCATTTATTTTGTATCATTTATTCAGATCGTTAAAACATTCCCTAGGTGCACATCCTATGCACTTGTTGGGTGACTTTTCTGCTTTAAGTAAAAAAATACAGCAATACAAAATAAATTACTGTACTTCTTGTCTTTATGGTATCATTGAAAAATGTTAACTTACACACACACAACCCCCCCAGAATATGGTACTGAGTCCAGTGGACATACAATAACCAAATTTACATTCTTTCCGAGGGTTTCATACACTGGTGGAATCTCCATAAAACTATTTTTCAGTGCATCCATATATTGGGCACTGCTGATAATCTGAAGCTTTCTTTTTCTCATTTTTGATTGTCTCACAGACCTTACTGACTGTTCTTGAATGTCAGGATGAAGAAGCATTCAGCACCCATTTAACAACCTGACAGAAAGCCCTCTGTGGGTAATGAGAAATTTAGGTATTATTTTAATTCCACTTCCTCTCCTTTAAGGCACTTGATGCATATAAGGAGAACAAACCTACTCAAAAAGAAAACCCATTCAAGGAGAGATCATTTGGAACCACATTTGCTCTGGCTACCTTCTTTAGTAAAAAGGAAAAAAAATCATCACCTCTCACCAGGGAAAGTCTTCATAGCACACTGGTTTTCCTTAGATTAATGTTAGATTTACATTAATCGGCAAGCCTGGAAAATATATGTTGCCTTGCACATTCAGCACATGTAACTTTCTATTGGTAAGTACCCTTTTCCCCCCCTCTTTTTTTTAAGACTTGCTTGGTGAACACAAACAATGTATTCTTGTGCTGCTTTTTGGTATTTTAACTTGCCTTGAAAAAAACCACAACAGTTAATACAACTAAATATTCACTTTCCAAAGCTTGACCAAATTACATTGAACATTCAGTTTCTTAGCTACTGTCCAGAAATAAGCAAACTGAATGTGATGTCTTGTTAGGCTCAGCACTCCTATATACTTCAATATTTTTCTTTTACCAACCACCAACTTGTTAATTAGAGAATGACTGGATCTTATGGACTGGAGCACACAGAAGCTCAGCTTTTTGTACATAGTCTGGTCTGGAATTAAAACTGCAGCAGAGGAAAAGGAGATGGAAAGAACATAGTTCACAATGATTTTTATATATTTATATATATATAGGTTCTTGGAAAAAATCCCTGACATTAAGTTTTTGTTTGGATTTTGGATGAAGGAGATTGTTTTTCTTTAGTTTTTATTTCATTGTTGCCAGCAAAGCTGCAGAATGTTTTTAGGGCATTGTGTCTGGGGGGTCCTGACACCTCTGAATGAATAACATTGGTGTCCAAACTGAATTTCAGCTTGTGTGATTGGAATACAACTGCTCAGGTAACCACCTGATATTTCACCACCTGTCTATAAATGCTAGATAGTTAAATAAAAAATACTAGAAGGGTATGCTGCTGTAGATGTACCTACCTACCTTAGGCGCTTATTTGACCCCTATTAGTGTACTATCAAAGTAACTCACAATCTTACTTGCTTTATGCTGACAAACCCCCTGTGAGGATTTGCTATTATCTCTGCACTCACACTGACACTTTATGTTTCAAGGAAGTACAAAATCAAACTGACTCAAATGTAATACTTTCCCTTTGGCCTTGGAAGCCCAAGGCAATTCTTTCTAAACATGGTTTCAATCATGTTTCACAGATTAAATGAATTATTCAGGTCTGTAAATCTACATTTTGCAGAAGACTTTGCTCAGCTTTAAGACCAATTTATAAAAAGTTGTCATTTCTCTAAACTGCCTCTTAATGGTGCAGTTTTTAAAATTTTTAAAAATCATGTAGGAAGTATACATCTTTTTAAATGTATGGTAGTTTTACAATAAGAGGTAAACCTGATTTTCTTATGTTCTTTAGAAAAAAAAAATCATCAGTTCAAAGAACAATCTGTAGTTACAATTGAAAGAGGAGGTCTAATCTGTACATCTGATGGAAAAAAAAGAGGGTAGGATCTCCTATTACCAGTTTGTCATACCTCTTTTAGGGAATAATTTTATCCAGAGGTTGAACGGACATTACATACAGTCCTTGGTAAACTTGGAAAGAATCCAATAGAGATGCAGAGCAGAGAAGAGAACTGACTAAAGGGTTAAATTCCAGTAAATGATACTTACTGTTGCTTTGTTTTCCAAATCAAAGCAGTGTTTACAGCTTTCCCTCTAATTGTGCTAGATGAAAAGGGAAAAAAGTACAGACAATTGATTGTAGTATCAGAGATGGAATCTTTGGAGGCAGCAATTCTTCCAAAAGGCATTACAACAAGCAAAGGAAGATGGCATTTCTTTTTTTCATCAGTGTAAACCACTTTCATTCATGAAAAGGAATAAACTAATAATCAAGGTGTAAAAATGTCAGAGAAGTTGAATAACAAATCAACTGAAGAAGCTTCTAAAATTAAACTCTTAAATATTAACAATGGTTGCTCTATTATCCTTTTCAGGGTGAAAACTGATGAGCATTTTCCCCAGGGGAAGTGCTGAATTTGACTGTCCCTGGTTTCCCCTCTGCTCTTACACATTGGTTCCTGGCCTCACGCTGTGCCCTCATCTGAGATAAGGCAACTGTTCTAAAGCTAAACGGACAACTGGATCAGGGAGGTGTCCATTTCACTTTACTGCACAGTCTCAAACTTGTCATGGCACTCAAAAAAAAAAAAAAGGTTTCATTAGAAAAGGGAGAAAAGACACCAAGATGGGGGGCTGGATTTACTTGGAGAGGGCCCCAAAAGAGCAGCTGTAGATGCAAGGAAAGAACCATAGAATCATAAAATAGTTTTGGCTGAAAGAGACCTTCAAGATCATCAAGTCCAACCTTATTCCTAGCCCTATCAAAACCACTACATCATGTCCCTAAGCAAAACATTTACCAGGCTCTTAAACACCTCCAAAAATGGTGACTCCACCACCACCCTGGGCAGGCTATTCCAATGCCTGACAACCCTTTCAGTAAAGAAATTCTTCCTAATACCCATCCTGAACTTCCCCTGTTTCAACTTCAAGCCATTTCCTCTTGTTCTATCGTATCTACAATTTACTCTTGTTCTATCATAACATATCTTGTTCATCAAGAAGGATGCTCTTCAATCATGTGAGTCTGCCTAGAGAGTGACCAAGTTACTCATGACTTGTCAGACAATAGGACAAAGCAATTGTGAGACACCAGCAGCCTTGGAGGAGGCTTGGAAGCTGCATGATTTTATCTACACCAGTACCACTGAGAATCTCTCACTAGGAAGATTATCTAACAATGGGAACATTTTTCCTGGACAAACTGGTATTTCCACGCCTATTCTGTCAGCATCTGTGAGGTCTGCTGCCCTCAAGAATTCTTCTCAAGAATTGAATCACATCTGGCCTTTGTTTTGATAAATATCTTCCAAGGAGGGGCTCAAAACCCCAGTTTACCTGCGGCAATCATCTGGCTAGTACTTTCAGCATTCATTTTTAACAGCTTGATTTGGAAGTACATTTTAACTGATGACAGCAACAAGTCCTGTCAGCTAACAATTTTACTTGCTGTTTGGTGTTTAGCTATTGGTAGAAAAGAAAGAAGGAAGCATAAACATGTCATCAAGATTTTCACTTGTAAAAGCTGTTTTCAGGGATATCTCTGATCTACTGTCTTACTAAATAGTGACTGATGGGATAATTCTTTACCTGCAAAACTTGTAATGGGCCATGTACCAAGCAGGAATAGGAAACCACTGTCTCCTGCTATTTCTTACTACATAGGTAGACTGTGAACCACTCATACTATCCCCACTCAGCTTGTCACCTGCTGTTTCTCTGTGTTTTACCTACAGAATGCCCCAAGATACAATTATTCTATGAGCAAGTGTAGGTTCAATGTGTTGGCATAAAAAATACTGTAGGTAAACTACTTAATGTTATGTGTGCTTTTCCTACCTCTATTTATGTACAGTGGTTTTACCACTTATCCAATGAGGCAATTAAAGTATTCCTTTCAAATCATAGTCACAAAAATTACTCCTTTTCAGGTAGTGACTTCATTATTAACCTGTCAATCCTGATTATAATTAAGGAAACTATTCATTTCAGCTGTTCATTGCTGCTCCTATACTCAATCACTGGTCACCAAAGACACTGGACTACTGCTGCTGCTGCTCCCTGAGTAGAGATCTGAAAGTTTTCAAATGTGAGACCATCAAACAATTAACACACTGTCAAATTAATTATATTGGACATCACACAAGTATTCGGATTCAGGAACATTTTCATAAACATGCAGTAGTTACGTAAGCACTTCCGAATAACACAGGCATGTTAACACAAGGTTATTAACAACTGCTCATTCAGATGAGGTATCTTACAACCAACTTCCTACAATCAGTTAGTTGACTATAAAACTACCCAATTTCTGTGTGTAATCAAAGTAACTGTGTACACATTTGGCTTGTAATTACATTTCTAAATTGATTAAAATCCAGCCTTGAAATGAGAGCAGGCTAAGACTTGGCTCCAATGATTAGTTCTTAAAACTTCTTTCACAAGCTTGAGCAAATAACACATTTGCCAAAACATGCTGCCAACTCTGAAAGTTAATTATGATAAATGTAACACAGATCTCTCATCACCAACGTACAGAAAAAGGCTTTTGCCTCTTCTAACTTTATTGTCCATCAAGACAAAGATGGCGTTTCAGGTTTTTTTCCTTTAACAAGGGCAGATATGCTCAAGAGTGACAGTTAAATTTGTTGGAGGTACTAAATTGCTAATGCTAATGCATTTTACAATTTTCTGAACTGATTTAATATATTAGACTGTCAGTCAAAAGTCTTAATAAACAATTCTACACTCTTAGTTTAAAATCATCTTGTCAGATCTGGAGGTTTTCTCATTTATCGTCCATTGTTAATGTGATAGTAGTTTACAAACAAATAACTTTTTTTCTTCATAGGTTGTATCATACAAGACATTAATGGGTGTTGCTCTTCTTTTTTTTATTTATTATGGAACAGCTGTGTCAGAGCTTAATGGTGGGGATTTGTCCTTTAAAGCACCTGTGCCTGTAGCTAGACTTCACCACCTCCTGCAAATAATCTCACATTTATCCATATTTGAATAGATCTTTCCTCTCATTTTGGGATATTGCAAACTTAGCCTTGTGCAACTTAATTTATTTTTGAAGAATGATTTCATTATGTTTATTCTAATATATTGTAATTCCTCCATGGAGTGCCACTTTTGCTTCAGAGACCCATCAGAAGCTCAACAAGTATCAAAGTTTCATGTTTGCAGATGTGAAAAGCAGAGGTACTCATTAGGGCTAATAGACTTTGACAGGAAAGTCGTTAAAAACAAAATATTTTCTCTAATTCTGTAGAAAAAAACAAGAGAAACAAGGAATTCATTTTCTGAAGTGCATTTATGGAGAAAACAACCTGGATATTTTGATTTTGAGGCTCTCAAATATAAGAGCAGCGCTAACACCAAAGGGTTTAGATTACTGTTTGGATAAGTATCCAGATTTTGATACTTTATCTGTCTGAGTGTTAATATATCAGATTGTTGCCAAAAAAAAACTTTTAGAGAATTCTGACTTAAACTGATATTAATAAAACCTCCATATGTTTTCCTTAGATATGTAATGGTGGTAGATTTCTGCTGTGAATAGATGCATAAATTATTTGCAGTAGGATCTACAGTTGCTGCAACAGACGGTGTATATATGTTATGTATTGTATTGTCCTGGATGAAGGAATGTATGGTTTGTCAAGCACACCAGTTTCTGATATTTTCTAACCACCTAATATATGCAGGAAACTTTTATATGTTTGGATAGCTATATTTCAGCCTATTTGCTCCAGATGAGGATTTAAGGCCTTAGTTTCTGCTTGATAAAGCATACTTAGATCCCTGCATGATTTTGCAGTCATCAGGTAAGGTTTTCTTTGAAAGATTAACCTGGTTTAGTTAGGACTGATTTTTGCCTTTACCATCATACACTCAATTTCAGAGATCTGAGAAGTTGTGACTGATTTTTAATCACTGTCTGTCATCAGTGTAATTAGATCCAGTGAACCTGGCATGTCCAAAGATCAGCTTTCATTAATAATGTGATCCATTGCAGGCTGGTGGTTCTTAAGCCTTGGTAGAAAGTGTGAGAGAATTTACATGCTTTAGAGATTAAGATAATGACATGTTAAAAGATACAATGACATAATGGTACTTAAGAAAACTGATTAACTTTATACTAAGAATGTGGTTTTGATGACATAGGCATTGGTCTAAATATTTTTCAAAGATCAGTTACAGAGAAGACAGTAGAGTGATAGGCACATATTTAGGAAATATGCAAAAGCCAGCTCAAACAGAATAGAAAAATTCAGTCAAGATGCTACCTTTCTGTTTATTCAATGCTGATCTCCATTGTTCCCATTTTCTTCATTTCAGCATTACAAATAGACTGAATTTTTAGTTTTAAAAGAGGATGCCAAGTATCTCTTCTGTAGATTTGCAATTCTATGAGCTCCACACAGCATCTGTAATAATAAAAGATAATTATGAACTAGTATAATTTCATGACACAGCTGATATTGCAAAAAATTCAAGCTCTAACAGCACTGGTCTGACATTAGTGTGGGATGTGGGAGGAGCTGCTGAAAATTAACTCCCCAAACAATAGGTTTGTTGGGACAGTAGCTGCAACAGCTTTTTTAGTTGCCTTGTTCTTTGTGGGAACATTTCTAAAGCCACACTACATGCAGAACTCCCACTGAAGTCTTTGAGTAAGTGCATGATTGGGCTCTAGTGCACAATTTAACACATTTGTTTTCATTACCATGTTTACTATCTATGTTTTGGAGGTGTCACTTATGCTGCGCTCCATGGCCCTAAAACTGCAATGCAACATCAGTAATTTATATTTCTTTTTGAAACAATAATTTAGCAATTGTTTTTCCCCTTATGTATATATTTTTAGGAAGTACCTCTGTGTGTTCCAGAACAGTATACAAAATCAACACTTTCATAGAGCATTTTGAACCTTTTATATTTATGAAGTGGTGAAGATTGGATTCTTTCAGTCTTTGCAGGCGTTTGAATATATGAAACACACCTTTTCACAGAGAAGTTTTTTTATATACCAAATCAATTGCTAAATTTCCTAGAATTTATGGCTGGTATTTCAGCAGACTTCTATGTTTTTAAACATAGCAACTTTTATTTTGTGTTTTCCTTTAAAGAAAGTAGATACTAAAAATTACATATTGCAGTTTTTAGTATGCATTCCCTGTGAAAACTTAAAATACAGCCTTTGAAAATCTCACTGCTGAATGATAAAAGGAAGGGAATTATCCCATATCTTTCTTTCACTGAAGAATAGCTAATATCTTATTATTATTTTATTGAATCAGTAGCTAATGGTAAATATTTGCAGATGACACACGGCAAATCAATATCTTTGTTTCTCCTGCTAATCTTCACTGTACAGATAATGAGCCTTTAGAGGACTGAAAATTTTGGACTATTAGAAGATAAGGATGAAGCACTGACAGCTTACTCATTTCCTCATGGAAAAATATGTTAGGTCATTTTTGCCTGTGAAGTATGATACAGATATATCATCAACATTTGATAAATAGAGAGGCTTTTAAAAACTGCATCTGAAATACTTGACATTCAGTACAGTTTTTGAAAATGATAAAATCATAATTGTAAAAAAGACCTGCAGTATTGCCAATCAGATACTTGCTGTTATGTGCACCCTGGCACATACATCTTACTGTCCCCCTGCAGAAGAAGGAATAAGAATAAAGAAAAGAGCAATTTTCCTGCTGTAAATTGGAAAGTCTGCCAACCAGCTAAGTGATCTACCATCAATCAGTGTTAAATTCTCCTTAGCTGCAGAAAATTCAAGAACTAACTATTACTGAGAGATTTCACACAGTGACTAATGGTATATGACAAACACATTTAAAATCTGCATAGACCAGCATGAGTTTAAAATATAACCTGAATAATAAACAATTCTAAAGACATCCTGGTGTGCAAAATAAGATATAATCTCCTTAGGCGCATATTGTACATAGAAGATTACCATTCTAGCAGTGCATTCAATATCAATACAGAACAAAGTCAAATACGCAATATGACTTTACTTGGAATAGCATCTTTCATACGATATATACTGCAATGTTGCGTGTATTCAAGCAAGAGTGTAAAGCAAGATGGCTAGGTTATACTATAAAGTAAGGATGACAGCTGAATAAAGCACTGGGCTGAATATGCAATTACTTTACTCACATGAGGAGACCCATTAAGTAATATTGAAATTTTGAGGTGAGGAAGGTCTTCTCCTCCACCATGTCATTACCAAAGCCACAACTAATGCATCTGTTCCAGATGGCAAGCATTCAAATGAACGTGAGACAGTGTTGTTGCTTGCATACAAAGCTGGCCATTTGTTAGTGCAAAAAATCCATTCATGTCTGTTTAGTTTTCCTTTAAAAACATATACTTTAGTTACATAATAGTGAAAAATATTTATACCAAAGGAATTTATTAGTTATTAAAAGCTATCTGCACTTTAAACTGAAGAACAGTTCATTTTGATGCTTTTAGATCTTTTATTTCCATACACTTTCCAGATTTATATTTTTGATTTAGAATATAAAGTTTGTCATTTTGACAACGGCCTTTCTAGCCACAGTGGTCTTTCTTTATTTCCTTCTGTCAAAAGTGTGTTGCCACAGAAGTTAGAAGGAGCATTGTTTTTTATTTTATTTGGAATAGGTTCTGTTATTTTGGATTTTGTCAAGCTATGAAGGAACCTAGGGCAGAAGTGTCTTCACTTCGAATGCTGAAAGAAATAGAAATCTGTATGTCAGTGTACCCAGGGCAAGGCATACTCTACTGAGAATACCAGCAGTTCTAATAATGACCGAAGCGAGACGGAAACCCCTGAACAAATGTAATTGCACCAAACAGCTTCAGGCTGAAGCAGAGCTTCCCCCATTCCCAACAGAAATAAAAAAAAAAAAGAGGGAAGTATAACCAAATTGTTTAAGTATCTTTAGGTACAATGTTAGCAACGTATGGCGTGATCACTCAGACATTAAGTCTTGCAGAATTTCTCCTCGTCTGTATTTCTCTGATGTATTATCATCCTATTATCTTTCAGTGTTTTAATAGGGTTTTTTTTATGAGCAAGAAATTTATAACTATATGCAAATATTCTGTGAAGCTAGAAACAAAAGAAAGTGCTATTTACACTGAATTTCATGTACTAACTAAAAAGCATTAACAATAGCAGTTAACAAAGAGACTGTGCTGTTTCCATCTGTATTTTGCAATATACAGCAAATATCACTCAGCAATACATTAATTTGATATTCTTCAGTTAAAATATAGAAGTTGTTCTATTTATTTTAAATCACTTTTATCAAAGTAGTCCAAATTCCCAAATCCTGGCTGATAAAGTATTAGAAATTATTAAGGGTATGAGAATTTACTCCCAGACCTGAGCAAAGTATTCTTTCCCTTAGGAGGACCTTCAAAAAGGACTCAAGAGATACACTCTGGAATTTCTGTTACTCCAGATGGGATAGAAAAGAGAGATCTTTTGCATCAAGGCCATTGGCAGATTCGGGTATTCATCTCTTGTGCATTCCAGATAGATGAATGGGACCCACTGCCTGCATACCACTTGCTTTTCTAGGACAGAGGGAGAGAAAGATAGAAAAGACATAGAGAGAAAGGGGTGGGGAATGGTAGTGGGAAGAGAGAACTACAGAGAGAAGATTCACATCTCATCTTCCTTTCTGCATAAACACGAGATTTGTGTGTGGAGGAAGGTCTTACCTGTCTTTTCTTTCCAGCTCAAATATAATCATCAGCTGAGCACATTTTTCAGAAATAGCAAAACAATGCACTCTAGAATTTCTAGAAAAAAAAATCAAATTGTACAAATATACTTTGCTTATTTTTAAATCCTTCTTTTTAAAGAAAATTTCTCCTGTTCTAAAGAACAGACTAATCTATAAAACTGTGACAATCATGACAGTTCTCTCTCAAACAGTTTATGTACCTGCTTCATCTCTACCTATAGACCGCATTCATATGGATAATAGTGTCTTCATATCCTTCTCAAGTGACCTTGCAGATATCATTAATCTAAATGAGATTAGTCATCAGGGCTGTGCGCAGTTGCTTTTAGCAGATGAAGCCACAGCAGCAGCACTTATCAACAGAAGAAGCTTCTCAAAGAGAAAGAGACCGGATTTAGAAGTTTTGAAGATGATCATAAGGACATATGGCATCTGAATTTCTGAATATGCCAGAGGCAGATTGGCAGAAGGACACATAACAAAAAAAAATGAAAAAGCCTCTGTGAATAATGCACATTTTCATGTTCATTTTTATAAAACACTGTTAGTGTTTACACAGAAGCCTCTCATTCATGGAAGTGACGTTTATTACTATCAATCACAGGATCAACAAACACAAGTGCTGAGATTTTATGTACAGTGCTTCAGCCCAAGTATCTTAACAGTTTTGTAAGCAGCAGTAGTTATTTTACTCACAAATGGTGTCATTGGGAATATGTTGCTCATCTGGAAAGGTTGTAAAATTCATAAAATATCAGCACCCCAGCTGAAAAACAGCCATAACAGCACAATGGGGCAAGTTTTCCTTTGCACATATTTAAATATTTATGCTGAGGTACTAATTGCCACTGTTTTCTGTGGAACAGAAGAATCATCCATGAATGAAGTTCCAAGGTTACTGTTAATGCAGAACAAACCTATCAGTAGAAAGAGATTTTATATTTCCAGTAACTTTCTCAGGTCAAGAAGTTACTGTGGACACTACTATACTTTTTGCACTTCGAATGAATTTGAGAAAATCTAAAGAAAATCTTATATTCATATAATATAAAAATAAATTGCAATGGACAGTGGTTATCTAAACCTCTCATATGATTGGTCAATATAGGGAGACACCTTCAGAAACAAAGGAACTACCCAAGACATGAATTATGTTTTGAAGATGTCTGCCTCTTTCCTTTGTGCACAGGCAGAAATTCTGAAAACTACAGTCCTTAAACACCTGAAGTAGTTATATAAAGTTGGGATTTATCTGTAACTTTGTTCTTGAAATAACAGCAAGAACAAGGCCTTCTCAAAAAAATCTGAGGATGTGAATTAATATGATAGCTAGTATCGTATTAGTCTCAAGTGTAAAGCATCACCTGCAAGTGAAAATGCTGGATTAAAGCCTTTTTTTAAACAGAGCAGTAGGCACAAGTAGCTGTGATGACAGCTTATATCAGAATGCACTAATCAGTGGGCCACAGGGTAATACACACTCTTGTCCTCTTTTTCCGTGGCTTACCGAGTATTTAATTATTCTGCGTAAAGCTTCAACAGAGTGGAGAGCAGGATGAAAATCAATCCTGTAAGTCTTTAATGGTAGGATGGGTTCAAATGTTGTCAGGAAGAGAAGGAAACTGAAATTAGAACTGCTAGAAATGGATCAGTTATCTGATCAGTTAAATAAAGTGGAGAAGTATGTAGGACGTACCTCCTTTTCTGAAAACACCTATGAGATCTTTTTTCTTTGCAAACCTAAATAGGTTCTGAGTGTCCTTTTAACTATGGAAAATCATGCTAGAAATATGTTTTAAGACCCATACAAGATTGCAAACATAAAAAAAGATGTGCCATACAGTGTCAACCACATAATTTAAGTCTAAAATAGATTATCTCTGAGGGAAATGCTTAGGCTGACAAATAAATATCACTAAGTTTCCCATTTGTACTGCAGAGCTGTGCATGTCAGTATTTGACACTGCAGGTGATGCTGACCTGTTTGCCAAGAGGAAGTTAAATTTTGTGTGTACCATAAGCAGGTAAGGGCTGTTTGTGGATGTATCTACCAAAATCATTAACAGCGTATTCAGTCTTTTCTTAATCAGCTGATATTACCACATAGCTATAACTAGAAGAGACTTTTCTCAGATGCCAGCATGATAACTAGCTAGGCTGTCTGTCCTCTTGGTCCTTTCTTGCAGTTCTGAAAGGTGCCTACTGGCATTGCTGTGGAGGTATCTACTTCCCAATTTATCTGACAGGTGGTTTGCTGTTAACATAAATAAAAGTTGTGACCTGTGTGACACTTTCAGTAATTCAAGTGCCGTATCTCCAATCTGTCATGTCCTTGGCAGCCCTTTTGTTTATTAGTAAATGCATTATTCATTAGGAAAATTTGTTAGGAAAGTGTGCCTTAATTTTCATCATTTTAACTGTATTACACAATTGTCTCTTTAGTAGCATCTTTCTTTGCTGTACTCCAGTTGTTTCAAGAACTAAATGGTGACTTGGGTAATACATCACTACATGTAAACATGAGGCTGGATGGCAATTCCTTGTTGTCTTGTGCAAGTTCAAGATGTGCAGAGATAAAAAGGTTGCACACAAAACTTGTGGGATGTGAGTCAACAGGCAAATGTGCCAGTTCTTAACTGGGGGAATATTTTTTTCCACAGGCTTTGCTGTATCTTTATCTGAATTCTGCAGGACACAGTTTCCAATTGCTGTGCAAACTGTCACACTGAGAAAGATTGTCTGTTGCTCTCCAGTCTTCTGCTCCAAAAAAGCTGCCTATTTTTCATGACTGCAGCTTTGTGTTAGCTGCCCCAGCAAAATGTTTTTCTGTCGCATTATTCAAGGAGATGTTACTGGACAGGTGCTTAAGGAATTCTGAGGTTAAATTCAAAGTTAAAGGAAGAGAGAGAGGAAGAAACTTTCTCTTACCTTTTGTATGAAGAAACCAAAACCTCATTTGACACTAGATGGATGTAAAAAACAAAACAAAACAAAACAAAAAACAACTAAAAGGATGTAGGATAGAAATGCAGTTCTCAAGTATTATTCCTGCTCAGCTTAAGCACTGAAAATGCATGTCAATTGTCAATTAACCTTGCCTGCTTAAATACAAAGATGGGCAGATGACTTTTCTTTAATCTGTGTTTTTTTCTTGTTCAATTTCAGAAGCTGATTTTCAGTGTATGAACATAATAGGAACTACATCAGGACAAACCAAAGGTCTTTGTAACCCAGTGTCCCATCTCTAAAAGCAGCTGACACAGAGCAAGCACATAGCAATACCTCCCCAGATATTTTTCATACTAATGAGGTTAGCTCACGTGTATCCTGAGACAGGGTTCCACTGCATAATTTTTTCCTCCACAATTTTCTCCTGTTGTCTTTAACATCCATGCAAATGATTAGATCTCCTCTGAGTGCTGCCATTTCCCACACCGTACTAGTGACTGGGACAGCTGTCTGGGAAAGAGAAAGCAAAAGCTCCATGGGGAAGTCAGATGCACCTTTTCCCTGAGTCAGTCTAGGTTACATTGTAAGAAACTAGCCTTTAACAGAATGATGAAAGAAGAAGACAGATAGTAGAAAGGTGACTATATTTGCTATGAGACTTAAGATCTAATTACCTGTATGGAGTAAATGAAGAATTATTAAGCAACAGAAACATATGAGGGAAAATGCTTCAGAAGTTACCAGATGGCAAAAGCTGTAACATCTCAGCAGTCCTGCCAAGAACTGAAGTGAATGCAATATAGTACAATATAATTTGTAGAAAAACACAAAAACAGAGAATTCTTGCCATAATTGTTCTATGATTCAGCAATTCACCCAGATAACTGCTCCCAATTACATAAAATCTCAAATAAATTTGAGAAGAGACTCACATACGTGCCATATGTTAGGATGAATGTAAAACCCCAAGGATATCATTGGAAAGCTCATAACATGTATGCAGAATTCAAGAAGAAAAAGAGTGAATACAAATTTACAGTATCTCTTTTTAAGAGGAAGGGCATGGGAATAATTTTTTCAAGTTCACAATTAACTTGCAGCAAGCAAATGCAGATCTCCTCCTCAGGATTACCATAAATTCAGTAGAGCAGCTGCCTAATCCATGGGCAGAGACAAAACAGGAAACTTTGAAAATGAGA
Source organism: Chloroceryle aenea (assembly GCA_013399075.1). NCBI lineage: Eukaryota > Metazoa > Chordata > Aves > Coraciiformes > Cerylidae > Chloroceryle > Chloroceryle aenea. Next base: position 376,934 of record VWZY01007754.1, on the reverse strand, counting down.
CAGGTTAATACTTCAAGTTTGCATAACCAGCTACCTGGGAGCTAACTCTGCCACAGTCACTCAGGGGAACACTTTCTTCCTCCACACATCATATTTCTGCAGTTACTCATGATGTAACTCATAGAACCTAAGGACAAATTAAAACCTCAGTTACACTTTGTGAAAATAGGATTCACCACTTTCAGTTCCTTTGAATCAGTCTTAATTTACAGTGGCATAATAGATTGGAATCTGGCCCCTCAAGTTTTAATACCTGCTTAGATTTAGACATTGAAAGATCTTTTCCTTGAAACAAGAGCTATTAATTAATTTATCTTTATTCACACATAAAGGCTGATACATCTCTTTATGCATTTATGTACAAGATAATGTGAGCTAAAAACTATTCAGAATGTGCATAAAACTGCAGGAAAGGATAGCAGATGATTTTAAATTCCCTTTTAATAATTACAGTTAAGCATACAGCTATATTATGATACAAAGTTTATTATTTCCCTGTTTTTCTCTTTCCTCAGTTTTCTAGAAAAGCTTCAGGGGATAACTGTTCTTCTGGTGCATGTATTAAATGTTGCTAGCAGTTTGGTTTTGAGACTTTTAATTCCCTGAAGAGTATTCAACAACAGATTTTGTTAAAAGCTATATAAAATAATTATAAATTCCCCATGTAATAAAGTTCATTATAGTAACATGCTTATTTGATTTAATTCACTGTTAGCCATGTTGCTTTTCATATTTCAGGTTCTGAATTTCCTTTAAATTCTTTTTTTTGGGAAGGGGCAGCTTTTTATTCCTTGGAGTTCAGCATGGAACAAAGATGAAGAAAACACACTCATCCTTAGCTACTGGTTTCAGAGGAAACCTTTCTAACTATACACCTTTGATGGACATTCACACTTTGATATAGTTAAATGCAAGTCCTCCTAAAAAAAATTACCTTTTTAATTCTCTTTTTCTCATCCCTTTACAAGTGGTTCTGAGACTCCCAGAGGACACTGACCAACAATTTGAAAATCACTGCCAGTCCAAACCCACGTTCTTGTTTTTCAGAATGCTCACTATTTTCCCCATTTTTTTTGTATGACCTAAGGTCTGGTTGCATCTTTAATTTCACGGACAAAAGGAGAAGGGAGTATTCACTACTGTGTTTTGAGCAACTGCATTTTTAAAGCTCTGTTGGAAATATAACAACTGTATTTTATAAATAACTAAATTCAGCTACCAAATAAATATAAGGAAGGATGTTCTTACTTAAAAATTGCTAACCATGCAACTCTCTCAGCAGGAATTTTAGCAAAGACACACACAATGAAGCACAGGAAAGCAAGCAGTGCTATATAATGAGAACACTCACTAGCCTTCAGATTGCAAGGTACGACATTGTACTCTTAGCTATTGAGAAGCAATTAACCTTTTTATGAATACTGCAGTTGGTATGACCCTATTCTTCACGCATTGCATACATCTCTGAAGAGCACTGAAGACTGGGAAGTGGCCTGCCTTTAACAGCATGTGATCTATAATATATCATACCTTACCCTTTGCCTGTGTTTACTTTTTCCAGACATGGTGATGTAGAAAGACATGAGACAAGGTTTCTAACCATCACAAGAGTGCCTTATTTGTGAGAAATTCTATGGGGCCAGAAAAGGGATTCAATCTACTAGGGCCAGATTTCTGAGTCATTTAAATAAAGCAGTTGATCCCTCATGCTACTTGGCCCAATGCTACTCAGCACCTGCCAAAAAGACCAAAAAGAGAGACAACCAAGACTGGAAATAAAAGACTAGATACAATCAGGCACCATTATCCCTATTTTCATCAAAACGTAACTTTTATTTCATGCTCCACACCTAATTTAATGGCCACTCATCAACTTACTGCTTTTTGTGTTTTGAATTTGCTATGTATAGAAAATCATGTGAGCTGGAAAAAAAAAGCAACACAGAAGAAATAAAAACAGAGAGCTGCAGATAGGCAAATGACTGGCCAAAGACATGATTTAATTCTGATGTTGACATCCTGCCAGAAAGAAAGAGAAGCTAGAAGGCATAATGCAGAGACAGAGATTACCACTAAACTGATTTTTTCTTGAATTAAGATGGATTAATTTTTTTAAGTGGAAAAACTATTATTGCAGTAGTACTGACAGAAAATATAACTCTCAATTTAGACAGAGATTCCAGAATTATAGGACTGCTTGACCCAAATTTCAAGAGAAGGATTGAAATCATATCTGTGGAAATGTAGGCCATTTATAAAAACATCAGGTGATATTCTGATATATCTCTTGTTATATCTAGCAGCTGCTACCTTGTCACCCTCTCCACTTTCAATCATAGATTGAGTAATTGTAAAGAATTGAAATATTACCTGTATCTCTGAAAACAAATGAAATATTTATATTTCTAAAGATCCTAAGAGACAAGAAGAAAATGTTTCACTGGCCTTTATGGGCATCATTAAGCGCAACTATTTTGCCATCAATACTGAACAGGGCATCACTAACAAGACATTCTGTCTTTCCACCTGTTGAGGAACAATGCCGTAATGATCAGGGCACAAATGAATTCCCTTTATCTATGTGCTCAGAAGGTTTCCTGGGGCGAAGTTTTATGAGAAATGAAGCCTAAACTGTTCCACACACACAGAGCATCCTTCAAAATGAAAGCTCCTCTTGATAACATATATCCATCCCATTGGCTTAATTTCAAGAGGAGTTAGATAGAAAGGATGAAAGAAAACCACAAAAATGATTCCATACAAGTTTCTGATGGATATTGTATTCCTTAGTCTAACAGAGTAGCATGAGCTCTCAGAAGGTGGGTTGATCTTTAAGGTCCCTTTAAGGTCCCTTACAGCAAAAAACACTCTATGTTTCTATGATTTAAATGTAAACCTCTAAACCAGGAATTTTTCATCCAGCTGCTAACTAATCCTGGAACTGCCTAATTTCACCAGATTCATCTTCTAAACTTTCAATTCTTTCTTCAAATGCCCAGAATTGTTGTGATTGAGTTCTGCACCCAAATCCCATTTAAGACCCATCAAAATAAGAAAAATAGTCTTTTTTCTTTGGCAAAGTCCGAAAGGCAATTAGAAATTCAGAAGCACTTCTAGAATTCTCTCTCAAAGAAGTCATCAGGGACCACTTTCTTCCAAAATATGGTGATAAGTATGACACACCCATGTTTTACACTGATGAGAGCACCATCAGTCTGGAGTTCCTAGAGACCAGAAGCAACTTTTGTAATGAACTGCATGGTTTACACAGAGGTTGTGAAGAGTTTTTTACTATACTTAGGGGACACCTTCTTCTCCCCATATATTAGCTAGAATGTTGAAGTTTAGGTCTCTGGGTTTGCTTGAAGAAGGGAACATAAATTCTTACCTAGTTTGAGACTTCTCTTTTGCCCTTTCTTATGAAGAGTGTATGATAAATTTGTTTCTCAGATTGTCCAATTTATCATACTCCAAAATATTTTAAAGAACTTTGTAATGTTGTTATAATAAAAAAGAGCAAACAAAAATGTCTTTTAAAAATATAAAAAACAATGTCACAACATAAATTTAAAAAGTGATAATAAAAAAGCAGTATCATAATAAAAAGCACATTGTAAAACATGTGACTGTCTTCAACAAAGCACAAATGCAGATAAAATGGAATTTTCCCATCTTAATTACAGAGGTACAGAATTTGATTTATTTCCTATACTCCCCGAAGAGAAAAGTGTCACTGATTTAATTACCACTATGCCACTATTTGTAATACTTGGACCACAGTACTTAAGTCCCATAAGCTTCCTAAAAAAATCCTAATAAGGATACATCTTTCCAGAGTTTAAGTTATTACTCTCTTGGAAAGAAACTTTTTTTTGTGATAGTGCTCTTTAAGAAGACTTACTATATCACAAGTATGGGAAATGGGTGATTATTTTATCCACTGCAGGAAAATTATCCTCAGAAGTAGTACAATACCCTCAAAACTACTAGAACATTTGGAATTCCTTTAGTTTTACTTTAAGGTAGCCAAGGTTGGCACTGCTATATGCCCTAAGCCTGAACACCCAGGACAGGGACCTGAGGTGACTAGAAAAGAAGAATGAGCCAGATGTAGGAGTAAAATATGATGTGAAATAAAAAAGATACTTTAAATTAAAAGCCTTCATCCCTTCTCCAGAAGCAAATCAAATCAAGCTGTAATCACAAATGTAATTAAATATCCATATGTATACAAACAGTAATATCTGGGTATCTGAATAGCATCCAACCACTTGGGTATTAGTCAGTTCACCTGACTTTTTATATACAAAAGAAAACAGAAAATGAAAAAGTCTTCTAAATCTACTAATAAGATTTGCAAACCTCATCCCCAACACATCAGAAATATAAAATTAATTTGGAGGTATTTAAAATCTATATCCAGTTTAATCACTTTATATCAGTTTGCATTATTGGTTGGTTTATTGCCTAAAGTTGAATGTGTCACCCGTGTACTATTTAAAGTCACCAGAAACATATCAAGTTTAGAAATATTAAAGTGTCCCAGAGCACATCTCTAATTGAATATTCTTTCTGATATTCATGAATGATTAATGGTAGGCCCCTAGTTACTTATTGCTGAATCATAGATTTCTAAAAGAAAAAGAGGTTATGCTATCATTATTTACAAGATCAAATTTTGTGTGGTAATCAAAATTTATCTAAGAAAGGGTCATTCTCTAGTGATATGCCTGCTTAGCATCAGTAATAGCCTGATTAATAGTCTGATTGGGCAGCAAAATCATTATGAAGAAAAATCTTCCCCCAAAAGACATAATGTTACTGCCACACAAAAGCAAAACGAATCTGAATACAGTTAAGGGATGTGTTTTACACTGCCAATGTAACAAAGCTTTGATACACTAAGATGATGGGAAATGATGAAAAATTCAAGGGAAGCTTGAATAAAAACGGGCATAATCTGGAAACTAATAAAAGATACTGAGAATAAAATATTGTGTAGCTTTCATGTAGTATGGCACCTCATTTCATCTGTGTCTAGCCCTCTGTTTTGGAGGGACAGATAATGTGACCTTAAGGTTTCCTCAACACTTGCACTTCACTAATTTCCTGAGTCTTGCAGACAAAATATGGGCTTCCTCAGTGGATATCTCCAGTATGATACAGAAATATCACAGATAAATTATTCTCTAGCCATTTTCTAGTAGAACACAAACACAAAAACACCATGACTGGCAAAGATCCATCTAGGCCTCAATATCTAGGCTTTTCTTACTTTAACTTTTATATCCTCATTCATAAACTACTGAACTGGATGGTGAAGAAGGCATCAGAGAGATGGATCTTATGTATTCTGAACTCACAATTTAAAACTTCAAGTTCTTCAAAGGAAGAGCCTTTTGTATTCCAGGTCCTGGACTCAGGTAGGACATTTGTACCCTTTCTGTCATCTATTTCTGCAAAAATGTATCAAAGCAAGACAGTCCTGCAAAAGGCATGAATAAAAAAGGACAAAAGGAATGAATAAAAATGGAGATACTGAGATGTGCACAGAGAATAATTCTAATATCTCATAGCTTCACTATAGAAATCAGTGAAAGTTTTCATGCATTTTAAAGCAAGAGTTTATGGAGAGACTCTAGAAATATACATAAATTACATCATTATGGGAATCTTTCATACAAATGAAAGTTTAAACAGAAAGAACCCTCAAACAATACCAGCCTTTACGAATAGTTTGACACTGAGTCCAATTGTTGGGTTTTTTTGTTTAAGGTACTTTTAAAACTATAGTCAAGCACCTTACAATTTTCTGCCTTTTTTTTTTTGTGAGTTTGCAATAAATAGGAAAGAAAGGACACTAGATACTGACTTTCCAAGAACATTTCCCTCTGCACATGCATTAATGAGGCTATCATATAAATGTTTAAACTATTGCTGTGCTATGCTCTTTCTCTTCAGAGGTTTACTGAAGTCAAGGAAAGCTGTAACTGGTTACAAACATCAATAAATATGTGAAAAATCTAAGAATTTTCCATTTGGCCTGTGTCAGCACCACTAATGTTAAGAGGTTCAGAAGGTTACACTTCGACAGTAAGCACCCTTCAAGCCACACAAGATTAAGGCAAAAGGGAGCAATATGCATTTGTTTGCAATGTATTTACAAAAGTGTATAGCTATCTGTATTTAGTTTGTATAAATATCTCAGAATTAATTTTGCTGTGACATGGAAATTCCACATAATTGTTTTTTGCTTTTTGGGTTTGTTTTTTTTTTTTTTCTATACAGTGGTACTTTCCATTCTCCACAAGTCCACGTACAACTGACACTGTTTGCAACTCCTGGGTAAGTGAAGTTTTTTATTGACAGAATTTAAGTGAAAGGAGTTTATTTTTTCATTTATGAAATTTTTTAATTCTCTAGTAAAATGCTGATTTAAAAAATCAAGTAAACAGACCTGGGGAACCATCTGGGACTGACAGAAAACTCCCAGAAGTGCTGTGGAAGAAGTCCATTTTTTAGAAGATGAACCCAAACATACTTACTGCAGTCTCATATTTTTTTTTTTATTTTCAACCCCTTAAAAAGGTACAGCAGCTATGCTAAGAATTATAATTCTACAAGCAATTCTGTTAGTTTTAAGCCTAAAGAGTATTTAATCGAATCTAGTTTAAAGAATATTAGATGTATATGGTTGCATATTCTGAAAACTAATCTCTTTGAGATCCATTCTGCTGAGACAGTGGTTTAAAGGTTTCATATTACAAAATGCTTTGCTAAAGGATTTGAAAATCTTATTTGAATTTACATGCCTATTTAATCCCTTTTCCCATTTTTGATGTAGGCTAGAATTGTCACATAAACACAAGAAAATCTGTATTTCATCTTGTCATGATCAAGCAATGCGTGTGTGTAAGAGAGACACAGAGAGAATGGTCTTGATCCTCTTAGGCTAAAGTACATACTGCGGCCCTAGCATTTATTAAGCCTTTAGAATGTACTTAGCTGGATTTATTATCTCCACCTCCATCTACTTCTGTTTGAAGAGAACAGTCCTAAAATTGCCCTTAAAAGAAGACAATCATGATTCTTAAAATAGAGCATCCTTTCACAGCAAATCAAAAGTGGAGAACAATAGTGAGGGGGCTGTCCTTCCAACCTTACTGTGTGAAATTTTCCTGCTGGAAGCTTTAAATGAAATAAAAATCAGCCTTTACAATGAGCCTTTACAGATAATAGCATTGGACAAGGGCTTTGTTGGGTTGCCTCCTTTTAACTTCTCTCTTACCAGGCTAAATGAAGAAATAGCCTGATTGAGGGAGAACTAACTTTATACAGGTTACAAGATAGAGAACCACATCTAACAGTAATAGCAGAAGGCGGCAGTGACATATAGCCTGGATTATTTTCTTAGCTCTCCATGTCGTCTCTTCTGGCTGAAGTGAATGTATCCCTTTCTTGAATCCCTGTATAACTGAGATGACTAGCATTGGAAAGAAGCATGGGTCACTTTGTAAGTTACTTATCCTCATCACCAGCTTTTGTCTTTAAAGATTTCTAAGAGTTTAGGCTGAAGATTCTCAAATTCAGTAATGAAGCAGTGAACAAGATGTCTAAGTCTCTGAAGGAAGAAAACAATAATTGTAACTAAACAATAAATTAATGGTCAGTGTATAACATACAATGTCTATAGGTTAGGCAGCTGTTTTTATGCTGCTCCTCTTTTCCCTCAATTAGATGATGAACTTACAGATGATGTTATAGAACATAATCTTGCATTAATAAAATAAATAAGCTAAGGTCTTTAAGTACTAGGGGAGTGGAGAGATCATGATTGTACCTCAGCATCTTCACTTGTCAAAGCCCATCAGAATAATCGTATGTTGAACTGTTATTAAATATGGCTTGTAACTGTCAACTTCATAGATTTAGTAAAAGATTCAAGAAATGAACTGGCCTTTTGAATTAAAGGCCTGCTCCTCTCTCCCTGAGCTTAGCAACTAAAGAGTCAACAAAGAATGATAGGAAAAGCACAATGAGATCAAGGAATGAGCATCTGTGCCATACATACAATGGTAGCCACATAAATTATTCTTTCTATAAGGCATAGTTATCTAGTTCCAGCAGTAAAGCAACAGAAAGACTGCAAGCCAGCATCCTAGCAGTTACACACTATTATTCAGGAAAACTGGTGCATTTTTAGGCAGAAACACATTGGGAAAGGCTAATTGCCATTGAGCCTTTACTAGCATATTGAAAAGATACTAGGGTACTCCTGAGAGTTCTGCACAGTTAGGCTAAATGATGTCTAGAGTCCCAACAAGCTGGTTCCTAGTGATTCAAATGCTGTCAAACTGTTCCCCTTAGAATTATTTACAGAAGCTCCAGAATTTACAGAAATTTTCCTTTTAGGCTATAGACAAATTGAAAATCTGAAAACTCTGTTCTTCTCTCAGGATTCCTCCTCAGAAATACAAATGTCTTTGAACGGATGGGAAGTTCACTTGTGTGTGACATTCCTAGTGGCAAATTCAGAGAGAGGTGAGCAAAAGTTAACAAATGGAGAGTCAGATTCATACATTCAGGGGATCAGTACAAGGACAGATATCCTGGCTGTGTATAGGAGCCAATAAAAATTTAATTCCAAAGGACATGGCTTTTATCCAATGTCTGTACCCCACCTAATTCCCAGATAAACACTCAAAGGGAATTAAATGCTTCATAAACCTCACAGTCTGTCTCAGAACAGGAAATTCATTTGGAAAGAAGCATGTCTTGGTGCCTAGTGGCAGATGTGGTAGAGGACTGTTTTGTTAGCACAGGAAATTTCTAGAGCTTTACTACTTTCCTTCTCTGTAGCACATACCTTTCAATTCAATATAATGATCAAATTTGCATCCAAACAACTTTGAATATTCTTGAATTTTCCATTCTGTCTTCAGTGTTCAACCGAGGTCTTATCTTGCACTATGACACATTTATTACCAGATGATAATTGAAAAACAGAAGAAGTGGTTTGGAGAGAAAATGGAAGAGAAGCAGATAATTTTAGGATTCAATTTTCTCTGCATTTTTTACTGGTAGGCATAGCATAATACTGCAATAGAATCCAATCAGAAGTTCTCTTCTGTACCTGTCACATTTCAGTGAGCTAACAGTGGCATGTCAAAACAGCTACAAATCGGGAAGACTTGTTTTTGCTGGAATTAACAATGGGACAGCCAAAACTATGAATTACAAATACAAAGAGAATGAAAAAAAAAAATAATTAAACAACTAAAGGATTTCAATTGCGCTTTACTGCCACCTTAATTTTCCTTTTTTGCTGTATAGTGCATTCCTCAATATCATATTATACACAATTAATGCAACTGCATAATGAAATTAAATACATTTATATAATTTGTATGTTGGCAGAAAACAGCAGCATTAATGTTGCCCATCATTTTGCAAACAGATAAAAAAGCTCAAATCTAGTTAAGGAAACTCAATAAAATCTTTATACGGTAACACTGAACTATGTAAGCAAGATGTTATTTGTGTAGACAACAGTGAACATAGCTGAGCAGGGTAAAAGTAAACAGAAACCAAACAACGTCTGTATGGGGTTACCTGACAACTCCCCAAAGAGAACGTGTAAGAAAATCCATTGAGATTTTCTCATTTCCATCACAGCGATTTTCACAGCAAGCTTCATTTCACTGCCTTTTTATTAAGATTTTGAAATAAATTTGCCTTAGTTGTGCATGCTAGGCCAGAAGAATCTATGCTTAGAGTGAGATTTGCATCCTTGGAGGAAAGGAAACTTTAATTCAGGATTTATGTGCCAAACCTGGCCTACTCTGGGAGCTGAAGGGCACACTAAGTCAGTCAGGCAGTGTGAAAAGATTCTCTGTAAAACCCTTTGCACCATACTGCTGCCCTAAGTCACAACTGTGTGATGGGATCCTAAGCCTATCCTTCCCTCTCTCTGCTCTACTCTCAACATACCCTTACTCTGTTCTAGTATTGTATGTCATGCCTTTACTAGCCAAATCATAGCAAGGGTCTAGGTTTTTATGACAACTTCTTCATAGATTTGCAATTCTTACTGTAGAGGCAAGAATTTTATCTCTTTCACTATGCATATCCTCTTCTTATACAAAATCAAGATACAGGCACTGTGATCATGGGATCATGTGACCTAGAAATTCAAAAATATGATTTCAAGAAAGAAAATCTTATCATCTAGAAATCCAGCTTAGGATGCTTGCTAACCATGCCATATTCCAGCTTTCCCTAGGCTCACCTATTCTTCATTTTCCTTGCCTGTAATTCTACCTATGTTCTCTCTTGTAAACATTTATGAGCAGACATTTCAGAAGCTTCATACTTTAACAAACAGTTTATATCATCTTTGTAAAGCATACTACATAATGATGCAACATCATGCATTAATATTTAAAACTGAATGAAATTACATCTCAACCAGGATTATTTTTTCTCAGTTTGCTAGCTGTCTTACATTAATTTGTGAAATAAATTCAAAGAAGGAAACCACAGAGATAAAGTTTCCTTGCATTTTTATGAATAGACAGCATATTCAATTTTAGAATATTTGCATGTCACATTTTTCCTTCTGAAAGGGTACCTGTTTTCACAAATTATAAACCTAAAGTTCATTAGATGATTAGATTTTCTGGAAATATGATTTATGAGCCAAATCTCCCAATCAAGAGAGAAAAATAATACTATTATGAAATGTATTTTTGAACAAAATTTAACAGAATTGTGAAAAACAGGAATTGAACATTCCATGATTGCTATGACAATCAAACACCACTTTCAAAGGCAGCATTACAGACGCACAGTGTAAAAAGCAATGAACGAAATAAAACTCAACAAATGGAATAAAATACAAATTGAGAACTACAAGAGATCTGGAGTTCAAATCTCGTATCAGGCTATGGCAACTTGTGTATGACTGCTAGCATATTGCTGGAACTGCCTTACCTTGCATTCCCTTCTAGAGCCATAAGGATTTTGTACAATAAGGAATAATACCATCCTTCAGTAGTTCTCATTGCCAGCCAAGCCAAAACAATACCTTGTCTAATAGCACTGGCTGTACTTTTGCATTTCCCCTGCTAAATTGGCAGAAACTTGTAACTTTTTTTATGAGGTTGCATCTGTGTTTGCTTTTTTTTTTTTCAATGTCCAGAAGGAGGGGTGTGTTCATGGTTTGCATTCTGTTGCCTTGTAATTCTATCGCATCCAGTTTTCTTCTTTTCCTGTCACAGGTCCCACTGTCTCAGGACCTTTTCCAGAAAGGCTCAGATAGTGTTTTGCAGAGGTGCTGAGAATGCTTACGGTGATGAGCATGTATTTTCAGAATGCAGACCTTCCAGAATTTTCTTGTAATCTTGTCACCTTTAACCCATTCCCCTCAACCACCTGTATTTTTTTTTTCTTCTGATTATTTTTAACATCAATTTTCCTTTTCATTTCCCTTAGGTTCCAGCAGGATCACTAAATCACAATTTACAGTTTCTGCAAACCCAAGGCACTTTCTTCAACTCTCACTTAGCTGCTTTGGGATTTGCAACTTATTGCCTTCTTTTTTATTTTCTCACAAAAAGCAATGTATCCCTCAGATGATGGCCTACATAAAGCACTTTTTACAGACCTGGGTCAGCACACAGCTTTTTAGAAGACATTAAAATTCAGCTTGAAAACTGAAATACTTAACAACATTTGCTTGATTTTTAAAAAAGGAAAGAAGTATCAAACCTTATTTTGAAAAGAAAATCAGTTCAAATCAACAAAGCAAAGTCTTGGAAGTTCAGACAGGTTTGTACCCCCCCAAAAAAAAAAAATAAAATTCTCATCTAACTCTTTTACTTTTGAAGAACTGAGCAAAGATCCTGCATAGAACTTGTCAAGATCTGCATGGATTGGAGAGTATAAACGTCTGTATATATAAATTTATACAGTTGCTTGTTCTTATCTGTACAATAGTATATTCTAGAAGTCTTAGCTATGGTCCTTGCCACCATACAAACCCATGGGAAAGTCCCCGTCCCTTTAAAGATAGAATTTAACTGGAGAAAACAAATTACAGAAAGGAATACACAACATTAGGGTGATGAAACAGCTTACACAATACCATGCAGCATGACAATGGCAAAATCAAGAAAAGAAGTGAGATTATCCAAATCCCAGTTGGGTCAGTGTTGTTTAGTGGACAATCCCGTCCTCAGACTTGGTCCAACTCCACCCACTGTATTTGTCACCACTTCATACACAGGTGTAATATATAAGGAGACTGCAACTTCTGTTTTCACTTCTTCATGATATAACTGAAAAGAGAGAAGGTATCCTTAACATCATTTTATTGAGTTGCACTTTAATATGTCTGATATTAAGTGCCAAATGACAGCAATAAGATGTGACAAATTTGAGTCCAAGATAGAAGAGTGTTCTATTTGTCACCTTTATTAGTGTTATGCATAAGGATGCAAATAGTTGCTGACAATAGGTAACACATGGGTGATACTTAGTAAAATCATGTCAAGGTAAATCTGATTAAGTGCGTGCCATAACCTGATTTATGGATTCCATTGATATACTCTGTCTTTCCTGGCAGTGAAAATAATGTTATTTATTTCTGTCAAATAAAACTTTCCACATTCACCACATTCTGACTCTTGTATTAAATGGCGTCCATTATAATATTATTTAAATGACACCAGGAACTAGAAGGTACAGTTAGGTCTTCTCTGTTACATGCATAGTAAAATATTTCTGCCAAGAAATGTTTGTTGCTAAAATACTCAAGTGAGGCAAAGGGAGGTTAAAACAGCTTCTCATCTTCAACAATCAAAGACACAACAATATCTTAATGAATGCTTTCTTCAGGTGCTCAAAAAACTCAAAGACTTTTTCATCAGTCTGTAACTGGTCTTGCTCTCTTTACTTTCCCACACTATATCAGCACTGATTTATCTCTCTTGCAGCGTCATGACGTTTCCACTACATAGTGCAGCACAGAAAGGCCCTGGCCTGGCAAAAACACAATTGAGCATGTATTCTTATTACCAAATAAGCTTGCTTCCAGATTCTATTCCACTATACAATTTTTAGCGACACCAAGCTATTCCGTAATGTATTTTATGGTTAAAATTAGAAGTATGGGAAATAAATAATTACTATTGAAGAGGATAACTGAACATAGCTATAGAAGAATTTAATTCAAAAAGGACTCTGGAGGTCTATAATCCAGCCTCCTTTTCAAAGTAGGGCCAACTAGGCCATGTTGTTCAGGTCATTGTACAGACAAGTTCTGAATATTTCCAAGAATAAATAATCCTCTCTGAACCCCTGCTCTGACGGTTTGAACCCATGGCAGAGATCATGAGTTTGACCGATATCTGAATACCCTCATGATGATAAAATCTCTACTTGTACAATTGCAGTGTTCTGTACTGCAGCTTGTGTCCACTGTTTGTGAATCAATGGAAGGAGAAAAGAAAACTCAAATGGCATCTTTCTTTGATAATAAGCTTATATCAAGTAACTTGGAAAACACAGAGAAACTTGGAAAACCTAATGAAGTTCAACAAAGGTAAGTGTCGAGTCCTACACCTGAGGAGGACCACCATATAACGTTACAGGTTAGGGGCAGACCCAACAGAAAGCAGCCTCATGGAAAGGGACCCTGGCCTCCTGGTGGGCAATAAATTATCCATGGAAGAGCAATGTGCTCTTGTGGCCAGGAAGGCCAATGGTATCCTGGGGTGCATAAAGAACAGTGTGGCCAGCAGGTCAAGGGAGGTTCTCCTCCTCCTCTACTCTGCACTAGTGAGACCACATTTGGAGTATTTTGTTCAGTTCTGGTCTCCCCAGTTCAAGAGGGACAGGGAAATACTAGAGAGAGTCCAGTGGAGAGCTACAAAGATGATGAAGGGACTGGAACATCTCTCTTATGAGGAAAGGCTGAGAGCCCTGGGACTGTTTAGCCCAGAAAAGGGAAGACTGAGAGGAGATCTTATTAACATTTTCAAATATTTGAAGGGTAGGTGTCAAGTGGAAGAGGCCTGTCTCTTTTTAGTGGTGCCCTGTGATAGGATGAGAGGTAATAGCATCAAGCTGAAACATAAGAAGTTCCACCTCAACATGAGGAAAAACTTCCTCACCATGAGAGTGACAACAGCCCTGGAACAGGCTGCCCAGAGATGTTGTGGAGTCTCCTTCTCTAGAGACTTTCAAGACCTGCCTGGGCCTGTTCTTGTGTGACATGCCCTGGGTGTTCCTGTGTGGGCAGTGGGGGTAGATTCGATGATCTACAGAGGTCCCTTCCAAACCCTACCATTCTATGATTCTATAGAATCATAAAATGGGGCTAAAGTAGTGAAGAGGTGAAAGCAATTTCAAAAATCTAGCTGGAAAAAGGACCTGGAATTAAAGAAGATGAAAGTAAAAAGGACTGAATGACTTGCTTTCCTGTGCCAACATTCAGATAGTGATAAATAAGGAATTCTCATGACTTGAAAAAAATTTCTAAAAATAATAATATCTTAGTCTCTTATTCATTTATTTATGTGGCAAAAATAAAAAAAAAAAAAACAAAACTGTTTTACCACATTCTGTATCACATGGGTTGAAATAGTCATTATTGTAGATAAATTCATGAAATCATAGAATCATTTAGGGTGGAAAAGATCTTTAAGATCATCAAATCCTCTTCTGGTGTGACCTTTCACCAGCTTCACTGCCCTCCTGTGGACACACTCCAGCACCCCATTGTCTTTCATTGTAGTGAGGATTTCAAAATTAATATTGCAGTATTCAAGGTGTGGCCTCATCAGTGCCAAGTAGAGGGAGACAATCACTTCCCTCGTCCTGCTGGTCACACTGTTGCTGACAGGAGCTGGGATGCTGTTGTCCTTCTTGGCCACTTGGGAAATGCTGGCTCATATTCAGCCAGCCGTCACTCAACATGCCTGGGTCGTTTTCCACTGGGCAGCTTTCCAGCCACTCTTCCCCAGGCCTCTATCACTGCATGGTGTTGTAATTTAAGTGCAGGACTTGGCACTTGACCTTGTTGAACCTCATACAACTTTGTCCATAGATCCAGCCTGTCTAGATCCCTCTGTAGAGCCTGCAGAGATGGTGCAGTCTGTAAGTAGGTTAGTTTATTTCAGGATGTGAACATAATGCCTGAGAACTTGTGCTGGTGCACACCCTCAAATAAGGAAGAGTGGCCTGATGTGGGTGGAAGTTGACAATAAAGAATAAGGCAGAATTTTCAGATGTTCTCTCCATCCAGACCATATTCAAAGAGTGACATGACAAAGAAGACTAACTACAGTTCAGCATACTTGCTTGCTTTCAAAATGGGTGGTAGGAATCAGGTTATAATCATTAGCAAGAACTTCCAGAAAAACATTACAGATGCCCTACGTTCCCACAACAGCCTGTGAATAACACACACAGAGCAAAGAGGAATAGCAAATCTGTCACATCACATTCAGTGTAGACTTTTGACCTTTTAAAAATAATAGATTTGGCAGAAAAGGCTGGCCACCACTGGTGCACTAGCTATCAATATATTCTTAATAGAAATTACTAAAATGGCAGCTGAGCCCATCCCAACTACCACAGAGAACTAAGCTATACACCAGCAACAAAAAGCTGTTGTATAAAATAAGTGCATTTGGCAATATGTATTGTAAATAAGAGGTTTAATGGCAGCTGTCAGATTACCTCTGTTGTAAAGTTGCTCCTTTAAATTTACATCACTGCAATCACAAAAAACTGTAATTAAAAGTAATCTAAATTACTGTTTCCATTTCTAATGCAAAACAATTTTAAAACAATGTATCAACATGGAGCAACAAAGAAACTGTATGTTTTCAAAACCTTGGAGAATAGATTTTATTCTATGATACATGTGTGTTTCACAGTATGATTTTTCTTTTAATGACGCCTCCTAGCAAAATAGTCCACTCACTGATCATGTTAAGCTGTTGCCATGGAAATATGAAGACCCTGCTATACTCAAATGTTAACTCTTAAAGTACAGCTTTACACTTCTTTAATATAATTTTTTTGTTGAGAAGCAGAGCTTTTGGTAAAGAAGAATTCAGTTACTTTTTTAGCACAATAGCTTCATCAGGAAGACAATGATTATGGCTTCTTTCAGGGGTGTTGCAAAGACTGTAACAGCCAGCCGTATGAAAATATCACACACACATAATTCCCTATGAATAGAGAACTATGAGAAAACTGACAAAGAGCTCCACTAACATTGTAAATAGTACTTAATTAGTCAAGTTCATTAAGTAAGTGGGGAAGTGGAGAGATCACTAAATACTGTTACAACTTTTCCTAGCACCTAAATGCTAGGGGCAAATAAAATTAATATATTTTCTCTTTTCCCCCTCTAAATCTATAATTTCCTTTAGAAAGGAAGATCAAAGACTTCAGGAAACAGCCATGTTAAAACCACTGCTTGTATTTTCTTCCTTTTTTTCTTTTCTCCTTTTTTTTTTTTTTTCCTAAGAGGATTATGGTCATCAAGGCATTGAAAAAAAAAAGCAGGGAATTCAAGAAATGGGTACAGATCAGCTGTAAATGGCTACCTTCACATGGGGGGAAATCAAAGACAACCAGGCTGTGATTCGAGCCACATTATCATCTGTCATACTGCTGGCTAGCTGGTATGTCTGGCTCAGATGACTGCTACAGCCAAGATGGATCTTGGTATTTGGTAAGCATGGCAAGGGATGCTCTCTGGTCAATAAAGAAATGCCAGTATTCAGACAAATTTTCTATTTAAATGACCAAGACATGTAGTAATTTTATATTTTTCTGTAGCTCCTGCTTATATCTGAAAGAGTATTTCTGAAAAAATAATTCTCGTGCATGTAAATGCAACTAAAATGAGTTTTGAGGAAGTTACTTCCAGACATCTAGTTATAGTCAGCTGGAGAACCATCTGATTCTCGAATACAGTCTTACAGAGGTAGAGCAAATGTATTCGGTTCTTGGTTAGACACCTTGATCTATACAGGTAATATCATTATTATGAACAATGCTTCAGCATACAGATGCTTACTTTCTAAGCATTGACAACATAAGAAAAATGGCCCTGTATTCTGGTACCTTTAATCATTTTTAATGCTTTTGTTTGCCTGTGATTCTTTCTTGCCTTACAAAAGATAAACACATGCTCCTGTTATTTCATTTAAACTTGCACTAACCAAATACTCAGATAATTCTGAAAATAAGCAACAGCTTTGTGATTTATAAGTGAATTATATGTTTACTGTATGTAGCAGGCATAAATCAACATGGTAGGTCTCCTGATGCTCAGATAATTTGTTTTACATTCTTTATCTTCCTAAAGCTAAAGAAGTTGATTTAGATGGCTCTAAAATCTTAAATGAAACATAGCCTAGGCACATAGTTCCCAATAACATACATCAACTTTTTATACATAGTAAGAAGCCTAAATCTCAAGTTTACACTTTTTTTTTTTCTAGTGATAAATGCATTGCATTTTTCTTTAGCACTGACAGAATGCAGGCTAGAACTCCTTCTTCCTGCAAAGAAGCTCAAGTACTTGTGACTTGGTGATCTTTAAAAAACACCAATACATAGGGGGGTTGACAATTGCACTGTGCCTTCACTATGATTGATGCCATCAGTAGTCTAAACACAGCACTGGGGGACAGGAATCCTCCTGTGGACTGTAAACCTGGATTTGTCACTAATTCTCTTTGAGGCCAGAGGCAAGTGATGTGTATGTCCTCACAGCCTCCCGAGTAAGATAAGGGCTGATTACCTCGTTCAAGTACATAGATGTTTTGATGACTAAATAATTGTCTCAATAAATGTCAAGTATCCTTATAACATATCCCTACTTAGTGTATATCAGTTGAAGGTGAAAACCTTTAAAGTCACTCCCTGAAGAGACACCTAAATATGTCATTGACTATTAGCTCCATGCAGGCCCAGTTCAAAACCTGGTGACTGCTAATTTTTATATTTATTTGTTTTTTGTATTACTTGGTTTATTCCTTAATGACCACTATCTCTCAGATGTATCCTATTTCTCCTCTCCATGACAGAAGAATGATATCGCTTCCATTAAAGGTGAATGATCAAAGCTCACGAAGGCCAAATTACCTGTACAAAGTCATTACAAAGTTTGTCAAAAAAAGGGCAGGAACTCAGGTATTTAAAAAATTAGCCCGATTTATCAACCAGTTGTTATATGGTGTTCCTCTCCTGTGCAGTCGTCTCCTGAAACCACCACATAAGTAATTGATAAACACAAGAAGGCTATATCACAGGAAGGATGAGACTGTGGTTTTAATAACCATATTTACATAGAACTGATATCCACTGGAGCTAAAGATCAGAGCAAAATTAAGAACTGAAAGATGCAGTGAAATTTCTCACCTGCTTTGCAACATTGTCAAGACTCACAAATTTGACTTCTCAAAGATGTGTCTGAAAAACAGTCTTCTTTGTTCACTGTGAGTTTTTATGATTACTTAAAAATAAATCCAGATCACCTGAAAGATAGCTACATAGGAACTAAAGTTGCTTTGAAAATCCCATCCCACATGATTAGATTTTATTTTAACATTCAGCCCTGGGATGCCCCACCCAGCTCTGCGATGAACAACCAGGTGTTTGGCTACATGTCTTCAATTACTACTTGACTCAGGAGAGCTCTCTCCCTTTTTTTCTCACTGGGACAAAAGGCAAAAGTCAAGATGTAGCTAGGCAAAGACACACGCTCCCATCAACTGCTGCCTTTCTGAAACCCTGGAGCTGACACGGTAAATGCAGCCAGTCGTCATACTAACAAACTACACCAGTGACATGCAGCTCCAGCCATGCAAGGTTAGCTCTCCAAATGAATTGCAGAAGTGGTCAGAAGTGGCAAGGGACAACGACCAAGTGATGAAAAGAAGAAGGGACACTAATATTAAGTCTATTCGTCAATGAAAACTGTGTCATTTTCATTCAAAAGTTTCTAGTAAAAGCAGAATTAATTGCTTAAAGAAGACCTGAAGTTTAGGACCTAAACTAAAAAACCGAAAACCCTATTCAGCTGGTGTCTTTAAATGTCATTAAATCAACAGGATTGCAAATGATAACCATACTATTTGATTTTGTTTGGGAGAAGTAATGCAAAAGTAAGGATTTATTAGACTCCTATATCTTACTAGAAGAGTTATTTATGTCTGAGGATCCCCTAACATTTTAGAAGTCATTGGAAATTCAGTTTATATGAACAAGAAGATAACATAAATCCTTTAAAATATATTTAATTAACAAGAAATAACCTACCTCAAAATCTCATTTTGCAAATAAACCCTGAAGCAACTCTGGCATACAAATCAATTACTACATATATTCCTTAAGATTTAGTCTAGATGCCAAATGAAAATCAATGTGACTATTTGACTTTATTATAGGACTACACCAACTTTATGAAAGTGCATAATCAACTGCATTCCACTGAAATTTTGACAGTACTTGTAATTTCAGACTCAAAATAGACAAAACCAATATATTTTAATAGGATCCCATTGTCAAAGAGTTAAACCAAACTCGATGCAAATAAGTGAAATGAAAGACACACAGTGTCACATAATCCTGGAATAATGTAGGTTAGAAGGGACCTCAGGTAGTGTAAATGAAAGCTCACTGCACTATTTTCTCTCTGCATGACTGAAACATGAACAAAATCTATATGGGAAAGTGTAAGAATTTATGAGAACGAATAGACAGCACACTACAGATTGTACCTCCTCATATACAGCCATCACTCAACTCAAGTGTTTGTTTTGACTGAAGTGAGGAAAGGCCCTTTGTATCAATATTTTCAGAAGCAGCAAATACAGTCATCATGATACAAGGACAAGACTGCATAATCCTGCGGTCTAGAGGTGGCTTCAATAAGAAAAAACATTTTCATTGTCAGTATAAACACAGGTCTCTGGAGTTGGAGGCCTGGAGAGATACCTATGATATTTTATTTTAGGGAGAACTGGTAGAATACACTTTCAAGGAATATTAAAACAGGATTTTGTGGAAAGAATATAATTAAACATGCTAGCAGTAAGATGTGGATGCAAAAGCAGAAGAGTACATATATCTACAGGATTTTACAACAAAGAAAAATACATTTAAAAGGTAATGCAAGTGAATGATGCAGACATGCCTTTATCCTCACCTGCACTTATCAGCTGACAACATTTCAAACTGCATTGCTCTTACCAGAGTGAAACTTCCTCTTTCTTATACCAACTGAAGCTTATCTACAACACTGAGACACAATGGGTCTACTTTAAAGATGCAGATCCCCCTTTAACATTTCTTAATTCTGTTGAATTTAAGTCAAACCTTTAGGGTATCTTGACCTCCTGGGGCGAGCACCTCATGTATACATCATGTATAAAATTCACCCCTTTAGCTGAATTTCCAAATGTTTTTTAGGGAGAATCAACCATGGCAACTAGCTTCTCAATGGAGGGTGAATGTGCTCTGCACATTAATAGAACTTAGTCCAACTCCTCAGCCAAAAGTGAAGGGGAAATTACCTCAAGAAGTACATGAGTGGCCTTGTCTTCAGCAGGAGATCCACTCCAAAGCCCTCTCCCATTAAATAGCCTTCTGGGTCAGAAGAGCAAGGAGGAGGTTAAGAACCAGGCCCCTGTTGCCTGAACTGTACTTTACTGAGATTCTCCTTTTGGAGTTTTTCATGCTGTGATTATTGAAAGTCAGTCTGAGATGGCAGTGCCTCTGATTAAAAATCCAGCCATTTTTTGTTATGTCCAGGCTACATCCTGCAGGCAGGTCCACAGGGGATATAAACTGCAGCAACACTCATCCTATTGCAAAGAGGTGAGTACCAATCTGGATAACCCCAGGAAAGGAATCAGATACTGTCTGTCAATTGTACTGGGAAGTAGAGAACACAGTTTGAATATGTAGCTTGGGCTCAGGATTTCTTAGTCAGTTTACACAGAGCTTTCAAAGTGCAGCATTACCTCATCTCCTTGCATCTGGAAAATGCAAACACAGGCAATGTACCTCTGTGGCACTGACCGCTAGGCTGTCAGCTTAGGTGTACATGAGGTAAATTTCCAAGACCTGATACCATGTTATAGCAAGTAATACCTATTCTATGTAGCTGCTTCACAGAGAGGTAAAAGCTGTGCTAGCTGTTTCCAAAGCACTTTGGCAGACTGGATAAAAGCATCTCCATAAATACAAATCAGAATTATTTAAAGATACAAAATACAATAGTTCTTACTGATTGCTGTATTAATTCAGGCATACAGTCTTTTCTCTGCTTGCTCTCTACAGTATGCCAGCTAGAACTGAGTGTCACTGGAACTGAACGCAGCAGCTCAGCACAGGAAAACAGCAAAACTGCCTCAAACAACAGTATAACTAATTGCCTATTTTGTATGGCAAACCAATAATGGGTACAACCGCCCATCTTACTCTCTCCTTTAACTTGGGCAAGAACTGTATCTGCAGAAAGAACTGACATTTCTCATGTATTTCACTTTTTGCCCTGTTAATTTGATAGATACAATGCATCCTTCTCTTAACCTCTGTTCCTGAAAAACATTGCAAGATTACATCAAGGCTGATGCACTCTCAGTCAATCACAGCAGATTTCTTCATATAACCTTACTGACAATACCATGTTTGTACTCTCTGCAAACTATAGTGTTGGAAATGTAGGCACAGGTGAATTAAAGTTTAATTGTCTGATCAAGCTATTAAGATGAAATTCAGCTTGGTGCAGATGATCTGCACAAGAATGCCCATGCCATTTCAGTACTGCAAAAGTGAGGCTTTATATGCAGCAGTGGATTTAACCAAACAAAACTAGCCTGTATCCCAATTTCAACAACAACAGTAAAAAAACCTCTGAGGTTTTTATAAAGACAGATATGTTTCTTCTACTGATGTTTCCACCAATCTCTAGCTGGTCTTTTGGAGACCTACTCTTCCCTTATATCCAATTTTTAACTACTCTGTTATAGCTCTCAGCTTCAGGATGGTGCTGCAGAAGGAATTGATGGCCTGTTATCAGCCTGCTAAGAATAGTGATTTTTCAGAAGTGATGCTGCTGTACAAAATGGCTAACAGATAATATAATAGTGGATTGAGCACTATTTGCATGACTTCAGTCCTGATGGCCATTTTATTTCACAAGACTTAAGCTGTTGTATTTCTGTGAAAGTCAATGGAATTAAACCAGAATCAAACTAGTGCAATGGAGTGGAGAACTGGGCACTTAGAGATAAATTCAATATGGAAGAACTTGGTGAAGCTTTGTAAAAGATAGAGAGTGACTATGGCAACTCCTAACACTCTTGTAAGACTGTTTGAACAACAACATTAATTATTTCTCAGATTTTGTCATCTCCCCTCAGATACATTTGCCATGATATTCCCTAAAGCTATTGACAAAATGTTCCAGCATTAGATTCTACAAAACATTGTAGTAAGAATAGAGGAAGTCTCTTGTGTGATCAGATAGATCAGCTGTTACAGCTTACTGGATGGAGCAAGCAGATGGTTCTAACATGACACACAGAGTTTTAATCTCAGGATTTTATGAATCTACACTTGTCCACACAAATCTGCTAAATTTCACAGGAGTAGCAAAGTACTTTTGTTACAGCAAAGCTGACTACCTATCAATAAGATATACAAGAGATGGATTAATTAGAAACAATCAACACTAACCCTCAGCAATCTCCAACTATATCTTCATGTAATGCAATGACTGTAGTGTAAGGGCAATGGGAAAGGCAGTAAAAATGATATTGTAGACTTCAAATGGCATGTGCAGCAGATAATATCTCAGATCATTACAGTTGAAAAAATATTTTTAAATGAAATATATTTCATGACTGACCTTTTATTCTTTGAATTGGCTCTTTTTTTGATTCTGTTTTGTGTATTTCATACATCATTGCTCTTTCTCAGACAGTATCTGTAGAAAATTGTTTTATTACAGAGTTTTCACATGTGGGTCTATACAACAATTATTTTGTGGCAAATTATAGCATTAAAGCAGATAAATAGGAATTGGTTTAATCCTATCCCCAGCAATATTGCAATAATTCTTGGAGATTCATAAAATATCAGGCATCTTTTGCCTGAGTACTGAACCTTAAACAAGACATAATATAAATAATTTCTGTTCTTGATCCTCTTTGAACATACCAAAGTGACTTTTAAGTCAACAAGCTAAAAAGGATGTAGTATGTTTAGCCTAGAAATATATGCACACGTTATCAAGGAAATAAAGTTTCTTGGGTGCCCCATAGCTGGTTTGCCTGCCCTTACCTTTGTGAATTTGCGAAACTTATTAAGAACTAAATATGAAGAATACCAATTAAATCCTGTTCACTGTCTTGGAGGTTATCTTGAAAGTTAAATTTAATGGTCTCAAGTTGAGCATCCAGAAATAACAATCCTCAACCTGAAATGGGTACTTGAAAACATACCTGCTGGCCTCCTGGATTCATTAGACTTCTTAGTGATGGATATAAAAATCACATCAAGGCTTTCATACACTAGTATGTTGAGAACATACTAGGCCATTTCGAGTTATAAGCAATAAACTTGTACAATATAATTTCAGTGGCACAGAGGGGTGCCTTGTATCCTTCCCTGCTAATATTACTCCTTTCCTTTAAAAATTACAGAAAACAAATATAAAAGTGTTGAATATACATTAAAACAAACATTAATTTTAGGATTCTCTGACTTCCTGTCAAAACTGTATTCATATGTATTCAAATACCATCTGATAAATAACTTAACTGGAAATTAAGAACAACAAAAAACAAAAGGAATAGGGAAAATGAAGACACTTGGAAAGACTTCAGCAAAGATCTAACTCTTGGAGTGTTTCCAAGCAGCAGCCTTGATTTTGATTAATATTATAATACAGCCTGCTAAAACAGCACCTCATAAATATCCATGAAGCAATTTATTAGAGATGGTTGTAAATACTTAAAATCTTGTCTTGCAACCCATCAGATTCCAGGAAAAAAAGGCAGTTGAGAACATCAAAAGGTGAAAAGAAGAAGAATTTTTAGATGTTTTCTTCCTCTTAAGTATTACAATATATTAGCCCCAAAAAAACATTACCCTGGAGAAAGGATATACTAATGGAAAATGTGTGGGTTACTTTATCAGCACAACTAGCAGACATTTTGAGAGAAAGAGACTGCTGGGGGGGAGGGGGCGGGAACCAACACAAAAATATGAGATGGGAAATACATGAAAATTACTCTTACTACAGCCTTCTATTTTTCTATTTCAAAATCAAAACAATTACTTGTCATAGGATTTGGTATGCATGTAAAAAGAGCATGGAAACTAGAGTGATGAGAAAGGTACCCATAAAATATTGGGTCATAAGCATTTATTATTGCAATCTCTTCATCTTGTAAATCTGTTTTTATATGTAAGCATCTTGCAGTTGTAGAACAAAATAACTTCAATTTAAGCTCTCTTATATTTATACTTTCAGTCATCTATCCTCCAAGTTCTGGTGTTACATCACGTACTTATATGTTCATAGACAAGGCCATTCCAAGTAGCACTTCTGCTGTTTTTATATCCTTCCCTTACAATGAATCTTATCTCATGAAGTCCATAAGACAGAAAACTGATGGTGAGCAACAAGAAGAACAGCATTCTAAAACATGGTACTAATGCAGTGCCACAGCTCTGACTAAGACATCAGCCTCCGATGGTAGAAGACACCACTGGTATGCTTGATTCTTCATTTTCTCTGGGAAGGATCACAGTGGTGACACTCATGGTAGAGCTAGCCTACAGAAAATGAGTTATGAACACAGACTGAAACATCTGTCTTGAGGGAATTGTTATAAATAGGAAATGGTACAAGTAACGACTGACCACAAGCTACCTATAGTAAGGTCAAGCTGTGATTGCTATTCAAGGTCAGCTCCTGTCTGGGCTGTTCCCTGTGGATGGGTTGAAGTCACAGTGAATATTCAGTAGAAAGTGTCTGCCCAACAGTTTACTTTCAATCCCAGTCCTTTTACTGTGTTAAGAATTCCACATGAAACCAGCCCAGTGCTACAAAAGTCCCCTGTTTTCCTGACTATGTGTGGCAGATACAGGCCCCCAGATGGTGAATGGCTCTCCCTGCCTGCAGCCATGAGATATGGAAATATGATGTGACATGATGGGGTGTGTTCTTCCCCCTTTATTGAAACTGTGGCTGCATATGCCCCTGCGAAGGAGCAAAATAAAAGAATGCTAAAGGAAAATAATAGTGTGCTTACTCGGTCTTCCTTCTCACTTTCTAGCTTATGAAGTCCCTATGAAACTATTTGTCATGTGTTACCAACTCGATGCTGTGAAGGTAGAGCTGTTGCTATGCAGTAAAGATCACACAAGGAAGGATCCTTTCTCCTCACACAGAAAGTTTTGACTTGGAAACACTGCCAATTTTGATGATGCATCTCAGAAGCCAGATGCTACCATTCTTCACTGTCAGGGATACTCTTTGTGCCATGTATTGCATAGCCTTCCATTGTGAGAACCTGTATCGTTTTGGAAGACATTTTTCTGCTTGGTTGCCATTTGGAATATGTTAGTTTCCAACATTCAACTTTAAAGGCAAAATGCACAAATTTATCAGATGCTCTTCTGCAAAATGAGAATTTTGGTGAGAGCCAGGAGTCAGGTCAGTCATAGAAAGCAAAAGGCTAAATACATATTACAGGAAACAGGAAGATGAAATAAAGATGAAAAGGCAAATGATGGGAAAGGGAATAGCACACACTACCACAGAAACAATCTACCTTTTAGAAATACTATAAACTCTAGTAACATTCTCATTGCTGGGTTAATACTTGAGCCAGTGATGCTCCTGGAAATGACTATACACTTACTAAATTGCTGAAAACGATGTTATACACAGCCTTTGTGTGAAAGCACTGGTGAGTCATAGCATAGCTGTCTGAAAACTATTTTTGTGCCTCCACTTCATAAATATATTTGATCCAAGTATAAACTTTACCTTTGACTTCTAGGACCCTTAGTCTTCAGGCCCACACAAACCTATGTAACTGGAAAGCCAAAACTCATTTCTAGTTGCAGTGCATCACCTTGGCAATGATTTCTCTCACAGCATACATGATCATGAGCTGAAAGAGCACTATTTACCTGCTTTCAGATTCTATGAGTACAAATACATTAATGGATTATTTATGGTATGATTCCCCATATCAGAATAATATATTTTTAATTAGCTAATGAATTATGTGTCATAACTACAATACTTTCCATAAATGGCATAGCAACCTTTTGATACTGTTGAAATACATGTTTAATTTCCCCCCTCACCCTTTTTTTTTAGTACTAACATTTTTATCTGAATGAAAAAATGAAGTAAGTATTTTTCCAGCTTGTCAAATTTCAGGTTACTCCATTTTGAGGTGAAGGGATAAAAATCCCTTAAGGAGATGAGCAGTAACTGAACACACCAGTTAAAGAGAAATGATGAACTACAAAAAAAACTTGCTCAGTGTGACTGTGGAAGAAAATCACATGCTACTTTCCTGCTTCCATACAGATGTTATTTTCTATTGTATTGTATGATGCAGCTCTTCTCTTGTCCTACATTCTTCCCCCAAGATCAATCATTAATTTTCAGTAGTGTGACTATTTTGATTGATGTATTTTTTTCTACTCCTCACTGAATGTGCTTAATATGGCACACTAACTCTGTTAAAAAGAGCAAACAGGGAAGAAGCAATTTCTTATCTGGATAGCTGACACACATATAACACAGCACTTCATATAAAAATACAGCATGAACTATCATTTATTACAGAAGGAAACCCCAAAAGAATAAATTCTAAGCAACCACATTAACTCTTTATATGAAATTAAAGGACCAAAGCTAGGGAAATGATTCTGCAAACTCATCTTCATGGGCCCAATACTGCACATGATACTAAGACCTATTCGCTGAACTTAAAAGATTGAAGTTTTCAAAGATGTAACCAGGACAGGTACAAACTGTATTTTGACAATCTCAGAATCTCTGTGGTATTCTAAGAATTCCACTCATGAATTATTTTGAAGACAGTGGGTTCTAAAGAGTCAACAGCTGTAAAACCCTGGTCACTTACTAACTTTGTTTAGAACATTGTTAACTGAATTCTTGAAGCACTAAAGCTTGATAGTTCTGTCCTGGGAAACAGAAGCCCATTACAGCTTACCCTTATGGTCCAGAAATTCAGGCACTAAGGCAGCAAGCTGGGAAATGGCTTCTAAAGCCGTGAGTCCCCTTGGGGAAGTGTTCTCCTACCAACTACTTCCTGTTTAACTCAGAGATTAGAAATACATTGCTTTAAAAAGTCAACACTACCTTAAGATAATTGATATGATATAAAGTAGGAATGAACAATTTTAGGATGAACACCACAGACATACACTCCTGCCTTAGAACTACAGTTTGGATCACGGTACATGTTTTCAGAGGCATTCACAGCTCTGTACTGGGAAACCCTGGATAATAAGGAGATGGTTTTCTTACCCCTATCTTTTAAACCAGACTGGAGAGGTAAGAAGGTCCTATTCAAATGCTACACAGACATGTTTACTTCCCAATAGCAAGCACCATTCCTTCAGTGCAGGTAGGAAGCTCTCAGACTTTCTATGGTAAATAAGACAGTACTGGATATGATTGTCAAAGATATAGCTGTCTAAAAGCCACTGTAGCAATTCTACCTTATAAAGCTGTCACCATCTACGAACATGTCTCATTCATATCATGACAAGATTGTGGAAGATGTATTTCAATATTGCTTAGTATAACAAAGCAGTAATGGCCTGTGGTGAGGGAAATCAGCTCCTAAATCCATTGTTCTTTGCTAGCTGCACAGGAAGTCCAGCCAAGGGCAGGATATCCATTTTCTGTCATGGCTTGTGTACCTAAATACGTCTTTTTGAGAATGTCTAATAATCCAGTATTTATACTACATCATTCTAATTTTTATTGATCAAAAAGTTTCGGTGGTTCTATTTTATTTGAGAAATTTACACCTTTTTGAATCACTAAAAAACAGTAGATGTTTTCAAGATGATACAAATTTAATTAAAAGAAATCCACACAAAAGAGATCAAGACATTCTGTCTGAAATTTGTGCCAGGTATATGAAGACTGTAACCTTGTAAGTTTTATTACATAAAATAGAAGTGTTAATATTGTTCAGAATAATTTTAATCCCTCTCTGCTGTAATATAGCCTAGCTATATTATTTTTATATATATAAAACATATGGGCAGTTTTACAGTAGGTATTTATAAATAAACAACATCCTTTACTTAATCAAGGCAAACTAAAACAGCTTACATTACAGAACTTTACCTTGGAGAACAGAGAAGGGGAAGGGCATGTCCCTCCTTGCATGTAGGGCAGTTTACTAGAAACAGGATTAAAAGCTTTTAATCCGGTTTAGATTGGTCCCAATATGTTTAGGTCTATTCCATCTATGATGACAGTATCTTCAGTGGAAGATCAATCAAGGAGAGTGGTTACATTTTCAGTGCAATTGCTGTATGTCACTGAGGATAAGGCAAGAACTTCTGCTTTACATGTGGTTACTTACTATTCATTTTAAGGAATTAAATTTCAAACTGGCATAATGGTTGAAAATATGTCCTCTTTTTCTAAGAAACCATATGCAGACAGAGTTCAGTACATTGTAGCTTGTTTCTCAGGACATGAGGGAACATTTCAGAAATGCACCTTTATCAAAGGACAGAAATATATCAGCAAAGCATGGTATAGGAAGAGTTAACTTGTGATTTTAGAGCATTGTAATCTAACAGACTCTTAAACAGTGAGAGAGAATTAAGTGACCTGAAAATGGCATAACTAATTGCAGTCTTGAAAAAATAACGGTAACGTGGAGGTTCATGAAATGTGTATGAACTGTATCACATATTCATGCCCTATTACTGTGAATTCTGAAGTGTCTTACTGTTCAAGATAATAGACGTTGATTCAATTCAGTGTGATGTAGGATGAATTTCATGTGCTAATTAGTAAAGCATTTCTTAATGATTAAGAAAAAGTAGATAACATCTGATTGAAAACCCAACTGTCAGAGATAAAACAACGATACAACTCAGGGTGGGAGGAAAGACAGTCAGGCTGAATTCAGGTGTCTTAATTATGATAATTAATGATTGTATTCCCTATATAAATGAACTCAACCAACATGAAAAGCATATTGTAATTAAAGAGCTTTTGAAAAGCAACATTTAAACAAATGTCATTGGTAATATTAATTACTTTTCTCATTTTCCATTTCACATTTGATTGCATTGGTTCACTAAGGAGCTAATACAGCAAGACTTTGAGCCACTACAGTTCCTACTCAAAGAAGAACTTAGCACTACTCTGAAATAGGGCTGCAGACTCTTGCATCTTTATCACTGCACATGATCAATGATTTTTCTCACATACAATGAAAATATACTCTCCCATTAGGAAATTACTGCATCAGGCTTTCTATCTCCAATACACTGTATTAATGGATTTCCTCCTGGGGAGGTAGGTGTGGCTTTGGAGAAGCCAGAAGAACCAACAGCTGGAAGTAAATGTTTTTTTGGGGACAGACTTGTTCAGGAAATGGATTTTGTGTCCTAGAAGAGATGAGAGTTTAGTTTTTACTTTGTTTGCTATTAGTCACTTGAACTGAAATGGAACCAGAGTATGCGATTTGTTTTGTTTTGTCTCTTTTGTGTGTTCTATTTTTTTCTGAAGAACCATTATCTTCCCAGAGAAAGCCTGACTACATTCAGAATAATGGAAGAGGATTTAAAAAACAAATCAGCCATTTATGTTTTGGGTGCCTTATTTGTAGTCAGCTCTATGAAAACAGCTACTTATCCACAGGATTCTTGAAACGATGCATTTAGACATCCCTATTTATACTGATCTTATGTAGAGACCCTGTCAAATTTGCAGGTGATAACATATATGCACATATCTGAGTTATATTTTAAGATAGGCAAGATGTATATCGACATTATCTTGTCGTCTGCATTTGTTATACTGGAAAAAATACCTAGTGACAGGTCTTCTCAAAGTAGTGTAAAGTCAGTGTATTAAGGGTAATTTAGCCTGATATTAATATCCTGAGTACAGAATAGCTCCCCTGAAAGCTAATCCTGTACTGATTACAATTCTACATAGGAGATAAAACATAAGTTAGCAAAAGTTTCACAGCTGCAGACCAAAGTGACAAAATAGAAGAACAAAGAGATCAGTGATAATGGGTAAAATTCTGGCCTCAGTATTGTCAAGAGCAAACTCCCATTGATTTTAATGATGCTTGATATTTCTAATTCATCACCTTTGAAGTGACAAATACACAAACATCAGTCAGTGGCCTGCTAAACCACACCTCCACAAATGTGGTTTTTTTTTCTGTGCATAGTCAGCCACCCGAGAAATTTGCCAGCAGGCTTTGAACATACACTTTGAAGTGATTCAATTCTATTAAAGTGTAGCTTGCTCATTTCATATTTTTGAGCTTCTTAAAAAAGCCATCTATAGTTATTCTTCCAGTCAGAATAACCATTTTCAGTAATGGAAAAATGAATTATCTAGGGAAAGACTGGAAATGTTACTGTTATGGATACATACTATGTGTTCCTTCTCCCTTCTCTCTACTGCCCTTCACCACTTCCTTTTTTTAAAACCTATTTCAGTAGCTGGATCCCTTCTTATTTTCAGTCTAACATTGAGCCATGAGAAGCCCATGGGCTGATACCACCAGAAAGAGTAGCCCAACAGACAGTATTTACTTTTTTGAGGTTAACTGTTGGTAATGTATTAACCTGTATGTTTATAGAAAAGGACCAATTCAAAGAAGCCATTTATTATCTAACATGAAGAAACAACAGCTTGAAATCTCCCATTTTTGTCTATCAAGGTCTCTGTCCTTCACTACTCAAATTTGCATGCAGCTTCTCCTATGCTCATCTGGAAACATCATTACTGGTACCCACCATGCTGCCTCAAAGTCACCCTCAACTATTTTCCTAGGATAATGGATGAAAATTTAATTCAATTAACAGCAAGGTTAACATTCCTGTCATCTTCCACAAGGCTGAAAATTTGTTTAATAGGCACAGCCAGAGTATGAGTCTTTCCTGGAACTAATTATGCTGTGATTTCTGATAAAGGATCCACCTGGCCTTGAGATGTGAGAAACTCCAAGGCCTCATTTGCCTTCTGGACACTTGCTGTTCAGAGGCATCTGAGACTATGACATAACCATGTTGTTGTTATGAATCACATTCTCTATGCTGTGCTTCTCACTCCCACAAATCCTGCTAGAATGAAATCCTGCATCACTGGAGCAGTTAAAAAGAAACGCACCAAACAAAACCCTACCTGGGTAAAAAGTAAACCATTTCCCAGAAATCTGCGAGGTAGGATTTTTCATTCTTACATGTGAAAACAAGTTATATAAAGATTTAAATGAAGACAACTGAGGGCAAACTAAACAGTTGCCCATAGCAGCATAGAGCAGGTTTTGAACTGTTGAGTCACATCTGCCACCAATGGTACAGAAACTTTTAACCATGACCTGAGGCCACAGTGTTGCCCCAGCTATTTTCACTGCAGTGAACACCTTTCCTCACCTCAGTTTTGAGAAGGCTAATGTGACCCCTTTTATATTTAGTATAAATATAACAAAAGCTTTACATGAGAACACTACACAGCTCACAGCAAAGGGGTGGGCGACAAATGATATTTCTTAGAGAAAAAGATAAGTTTTCACCTTTGTACCAGTGAAGTAATCTTCTCCTCTAAACAGGCTGCTGCCGCCCATATATTGAGTGCTCATTGAGTTTATTAGCACTCATCATTTACAGCCTGCATCCTATTTGGACTGTACAAACCATTGTAAACCTAGTTCCTAATCCAATGGCTACCATTTAAATACCACCTTAGACTCAACATTTAATCAACTTTTACCTCTTTTTCATAAAACCTATTAAATAACTGAAGTTCATCAATGATTTACATTTTAGAAATGCTTCAATGCCTGAAAGGCACAAATGCTATTCTTGTTGCTCACACCAGCTTCCAGGGTTCAAAACCAATTGTAAACACAGTTAATTACATTGCATGCATTAAAAAAAAAAAAAAAAAAAAAAAAAAAAACAAAANAAAAAAAAAAAGACAGAAACTACATGAGCTTTTGCAGCTTATTATCTTGTTTTACAGAATGAATATGTTCTATCTTTGAAAGTGTCGTGTCTTTTGTCACCTTTCTCTACTCTTGCCCAAGGTGAATCATTCTGAAAAGGAAGCAGGTTTAGGAAGTGGAAGGGACAGAAGAGAATCTCTGAGCTCTGGTCTGAAATTCAGATTACCTCTGTATACCCCTCTATCCTGCTATTATATGAAAATTGAGATAAATAACTTGGATTTTTCACATGTGAAATAGAAGTAGTACTAGAATATGCTTGTGATATGCATGAGCTATATACACAGATTAACACTAGTATAAACAAAGCTTCTGAAAGGTGGTGTCCACTACTGAAGGCAGTTGTGCAATGCTTAGCTCTTGCCATGATTATTGCACTTTTTATAAGTTTTTAACTCCTTCAAATTTTAACACTTTAAAGTGATCAATTCCACTTCCATTTAAGCATCCATTTTACTTGGTGATTATCCTTGAGCAGCTCTTCATGCACCTCTGCTCCTAGTGCTCCTTGGAACTGCATACTACATCTTTGTAACCCTGTGAGGAGCTCCCCGACCAGAATGGCACGTCCTCATTTCTGCCAACAGAAGACTTAACTCAGCTTCTGGTGTCCACACTGTTCAGAACTCCATTGAGACCCTTTGTCTGCAGTCCCACCTGTTGTTGTGGCAGATGAAGCCTGGACTCTTTCAAAGAGAGCCACAAAGGTTGCTTGTCACCTATAGGAAGGTGCCACAATAACAGACTGGGTACATACTATCTGTTCCAGCACCCACATGGTCAGATACAAATTTGGGTCCATGCAGATGGTCAGGATATACACAAGCTCCTTCCTACACTTTAGACATATCTTTAGGTTTTGCCAAAGGTCATATTTCAGCACAGTATTTCAGCTAAGATAGATGCAGAGTGAGGGTGCATCCACAAGTTTAACATTGACAAGTAACAGCCTCCCTTACTACTGTGTACACCATTTCTGTTTGCTCTTTCTGAATATGAGCTTAGTGAAGGATTACTTCATGAACTTCAGTAACATGATTATAGAATGTCAGGGTTTTTAACATTAAAACAGTGTTAAAAGATAATATGTGTCTTTAGGAAATTTACACATTCATTAAAAGCTATTTTAGGCAGGGTAGAGAACTGACTGAAATGAATTAATAAACAGAGCATTCCTTTTTTTAAATTGCCCATATTTGGGAGAATATGAAATTTATTATTTTTTTTCTTCACTCTATTAAGAAAAGAGCCTAAGAACCAAAGAGCATCTAAATAGAAATTAAAGATATATAGGCATGTAACTTCAAAAATAACTAACCCTGAAAAGATAATAGAATACATAAGGAAATGTTCTCTATTTTTAATATGCTATTTTCCAAGGCAAATATAAGATTAGATACTGATTGGTACATAAAGAAAATGGAAGGTGAAATTACAGTTACAAACTATGTCATTTTTGACATTCTATCTTCATTGCAATGAAGACCTTGCTTTATACTAGTTATGAAAGAATGACTAGTATCTGCTAGAAGATCTACCTGAGCAGCCTTTGGGATCCTTGGTTAAAAAAAAAAAAAGCTAAAAAATTTTAAACTAAAGCATGGTCATTTCTGTTTCTCAGTTACTACTGTGAATATCTTGAAGATACAGAACTCAATTGCCCAGCAAATCTTATCAAGATGATATTTAGAATGCCAAAATATACACTCAGAAAGATAACTAGGATTTAGCAAGCACTGTCAATCAGCTCCTAGCAGCCTAAAATCCAGTGGATATTGCGAAGTTATCAAGGAGGTGCTAAACAAAGATATGGATTTCCTTTGCCTTGCAAGACTAATTCCTTTTCTTTCATTATTTTAACAGAAGTCTTTGTGTTCTAAAACATTTTTGCTAACAAACTTAAATATGATCCTAGACTATGTCATACCATCTCTTTAAAAAGACAATAATTTGAAATTGTGCAGGAATTTGATAAGGACTTCTCTGATCCCCAGAGTCTCAGCTTCATCTTTAAACAGTAATTTTCAATTTTTTTTTTTAACACCATGACTTTACTTTCTATAGAAATGTTTTCAACTCCTATGTTCTATAATTAAAAAATGTGTTTATGTACCCCTGTGCTCCCACTATAGCCTTTGATAATAGAACACAGGAGTTGAAAACAGCCCATCCACTGCTTCAATTGCACTGAATGGGAGAGCAGGGCTAAACAGCACAGCAAGAGGGAAATTACTTTGGTGTCTGTGTTTGCAATCTAAGGCCCTGATCCTGCAGACATTTAGGCAGTTGAATAATTTTACACAAGTGAATAATCTGATTTAGTTCAAAGGGAGTACTCAGATATATTAAATACCTTACCTGCCTACATGTTTATAAGCAGGAGGCCTACATTACATCTGAGGTGTCACTTTTGGTGTAGGCAACTTCACAGGATGAAAACACCATTTTTTCATTTTCTTTTAATTGTTGCCAAAGGAACAGTATTGCAGTCCCTGATCTACTTTTATGAAATACAAAACAAGAGTTTGCATTGCTAGAGTGCACATGAAGCTAAATTGAAAATGGTAGCTGGGCTTAAACTTCAGAAGAAGGAAACAGGTCTATAAAGCAAGGTAAAATAGGATACAGGAAAATGTTTTATGTCACATAGTGCATACATTCTGCTCACTTTAATGTTAGTAGAATCTAAAAGTATTGCAGAAGTGGGAGGTGGTTTTATTTCCTTCAGAAATAACACTGAAAAATTAGGTTTCAACAGCAAACCTCTCCCTGCTATCATTTACATTTGCTATCAATGCAATATATATTCTGTTATAGTAATGTGATTCCATATGAATAATCCACACAGCAAAAATAAAATAAGCAGATATGATAGCAGACAAAAATCTTTTCTGTAATCAGTAAATATTAAGGAAAGGTACAAGATTTCTGACTGCATTAAGAAGGCAG
The DNA here is from genome assembly GCA_013399075.1 of Chloroceryle aenea. Lineage (NCBI taxonomy): Eukaryota > Metazoa > Chordata > Aves > Coraciiformes > Cerylidae > Chloroceryle > Chloroceryle aenea. The sequence goes on along the minus strand of VWZY01007754.1, from coordinate 341,664 downwards.
ATAAACACTTCCTGGAGCTTACCTCTGAATTCTTGATACCAGATACTTTGTTCAGGCAGTTAAATACTTGAATGTGAATGCTACATAAATATAGATAGAAATCCATTGTCTTCTAATATTAATCAAAAACCACAGCAATACTGTATTTGAGATTTTAGTATGCTGCCATTACACCACTCCAAGAAGAATCAGATTTTCATCTTCAGACAGTACCATTCTAAGGTCCTCTGATATGACTAAAACTAAATCATCACCATGTAAGTGATATCCTTTTAAAACACAAGAGGAATAATTATTTTTCTCCTTCTTCTGTTACAATTTACATTCTCTGCACTGTCAGAACAACTTTACTTATTAACTGCAGTCTCTCAGACACAATGAACCCTCTTTAATGCTATCAACATTTTGTCAAGAGCGTCAGATTGCACTCTGGCCAGACATTACTGAGAAAAGTACAACAAGAAAGTGCATGTCTCCTTACAGCTCCAGTGACATGAAGCAGGAGCAAGCCTCACACATTAAACAGAAGCATCCTTACCTGACATGGGCTTAAGCAAAGAAAAAACATACATTGTAAGAGGGAATAATTAAATAGGGCTAAGCAAATACTGAAAATAATACAGTGTGAAATAAATCATAAATGGCTGAAAAGATACAGAGGTGTGAGATTCAGATCCTGGCTGTGCAGATTATAATCAAAACAGGAAACAGATAATTTACTGAGACGAATCAGCTCAGCTGAGTAAAGACCTGATTTTATACTACACACAGAGGATATTAATAATCTGGCCTTCAATATAGCACAAACAGCTTCTTTTACAATATATTTGTCCAAGTTACTCTTGTTCAAATAGGGTTCTGTGCAATGCTGAAAATGAAGGCTTTCTCATCACTTCCGTTGTCATCAGTATGTCAGCCTTAATTACTGTGAAGGGCTGTTGCTTGAGAACTGCTTCCGACCCCCAGAGCAGGTTAGTTTTCACCCAGGCAATGGGAAACACAGGAGAGGGGGGAGGTCAAGTGCCAGGAGATCAGGATTGCTCTTTTCAGTAACAGCCCTCCAGTGAGATCAGCTTAAGCAGACCATGAAACTGGACCCTGAGGTAGATAGCTTTGAATTTTGCCAAGGGAAACTATATTTTCTCCTAAGTAATAAAACCATCCTGCATTTTTTACATTTATGAAGAGATATTGAAATGATTGGTTTTAATGTGTCTGACAAAATTTCCCAAAGTTAATAGCTGAACCATGCATACTTATAATGTATCTTGATACTTAGGCTTTCAACAAAACCTGAATCTTAATTGAAAGGCTAAATAAAAACTAAAAATAAATACATTCAATTAATAATAAGGTCATAATCTTCCTACCCCCATAATCATCTATTTGCCATAATTCATTCCTTTTAACACACATATTAGTTAAGGAGATTTTAAACTTGTTTGGGGTTGCTATTTTGTAGTAGATTTTGTTATGATGATGTAGCACCTTTGAAAGTAATAGTGATAAAACAAAATACACATATGTATAGCATAATATATATATAAAGAAGTCACTATCTTGGTAATTTTGGACTTCAGTAAATAATACAAAAGGAGCTCAATATGCTTTCTCCCTTCCTTCCTAGAAAAGGCAAGTCTTTTCTTTCCCTCCCTCCTTCTTTATTTCAGCATTTGTTGGGTACTATTCACAAAGTAAAAGCTCAATTTGAGTAGTTCTCCCTAGATATGTATAAAATTCATATTTTGATCCAAATTCAAATGTTAGGTTCCCAGTTCAGGCCCTATCAGTTTAATTTCTATTACCTGGAACATATCTTCAAAAAAAAGTCTGAAATTTATGAAAGAATATTCTTGTCTTCCCTCCCCCCAGCCCCCTTCATCCTCATAAAAAAGAATTTTCTACCCATCAGTAGGCTTCTTAATGCTAGAACTCTACCTAGGACAGATTCCACTATGCGTAATATATGCAGCCAATAAAATACTTCTATTTAATACTTTATAATTAATACTAACACTTCTAATACTTTCTAATTATGTATCTACCTGAGGATTATAATAATGATCTTGTCCTCAAAATCAAGAATCTTTCTTTTTCTTTAAATGAAACTTTTCTCCTTCCATAAGCTTTTTATCCTTATTCTCCAAAGTTTCTAAATTCAGCTACTACATTTCTAACTTAGAATTTGAGATGTTCACAGGAGGCATGCAAAACCTATAAAGAAAGAGGTCCCCATTAACATTCAGATGTCCAGCTGAATCATCTAACTAACTCCTTCTTCCTATATGATATGTAGGCCAAAGTTCTAATGGGAATGCTTAAATTTCTAACTTATCATACTACATTTTAGTTTAAATATGAAGTCTTTTCCATCAGAATTTCAAACATTAAGAACTAAACCAATAAAAAAACCCTGTCCCTCATGCTCTGTCAAGAGGAATCCTCAGCACCACTTAATCCTATACTACTGCTAAGAAATCAAGGAATATGGACATGCACATATTAAAGTTGTTTTTAATGGAGTTCATGAACCTTAAGGGACTGACTTAATGTGCTTCATTACTGATTGTAATTTAAACACAATCAGCATAGACAAGGGGTTTTGTATATCAAACACAGTTCTGGATGCCAGTCTGAAGCAGAAGAGGCAACAAAAAAGACACAGAATCTTCAACTGTTTTGCTAATTGTACATGTAAAGTATATGATTATTGAAGGCAGGAGGGACTAGACTTAATTTCAGAGTTTCTTTGTTCCTATATTTTTTATCAGTAACACACAAATGCACACGTCCAACATTCCTGAAAATTCAAGGGCTGATTCACAATTCAATCTCAGAAGCATCTGTGATGACAAACAAATCATGTTTGTTTTTAAACTCAGTCAGAGCTGAGCACAGAATGTAATTATGCTTTATAGTGAAAGCACAGAAGTAAATTTCACCTGCACAGGGAGACTGGTGAAATAATAGAAACACAGAATATGAATACCTATATATTCCACTAATTCAATACATACATCTTCAATTTTAAAAAAAAAAGTAATATTAGAAAAAGTCACATTTAGGAAGATATAACTACCATACTTCATTTACAACTTGTGGTAAGGAGCTGCTGTACTCCCTTTGTACACAGAGAGGATCAAAAAACCACAGTAATAAAAAGTCCACAGAGATGAGGTATTTCTTCGCTGTTGCTTTGTGAGTATAGATTTCAGAAGAGTCTACATTGCATATGTCAGAAGAATTTCAGTTTCTATCATACCCCTTATAACCAGGTCTGATCTAGCTGAGAATTTCTCACCCAATGACCTCTTCTGTCTGACAGAAAGGCTCACTGCTCTCGGGCTAACAGAAAACTCATACTCACTCCCTAAAAGCTTATACCCAGCTTTAGGCTTCTGCCTATTCTGGTGTTCATTAGTTCTTATGGTTTTTTGCCTCCAGAACTATCATTTCATATTACACTAAAGACAGGAAACCAGGAAACTCATACCCATCTCTTTCTGCCAGAAAGAGAGTTAAATATTATATTCTGCCACAGCATAACATACTGTCTCTGTCTATCCTTCACTGCTTCCCTAAATTCTAACGTTTTCATATGTATTTTTCTACTTAACCTTCTTTTATCACAGCATCAATATTACAAAGTTATAACCCATAATAACCCACCATTGCTTTTCTGACTACACCGCAGTTTTTGTATCACCTGTTTTTTAATGATACCTCCATCATAGCTGGTGAGGAAAAGAAGTGCTTTGTTAATATAGTTCTGATTTTTGTTACGTTCTTTTTAATTTTTACCAAATGTGGTCTACAGCTACAAAGTATTTAAAAAGACTTAAAACCTGCGTTATGGTGTTCCTAGATTGTAATGGTAAGGGGGACTGGTAAAGTTACAACTTGACTATCATGATAGATTTAGCTGGGAAGACTCTCAGATAGTTAGGAGGTGGTATCTCTGTTGCTTCTTTCCCTACATCTTAACTTACTTGAGCCAAAATGTTAGAAAAAAAAGCCACTTCCTAATATGGACAAGGATGTAAATTCTTACTCAAAATATGGAATAACAAAGTCTTATGCATTTCCTAAGAATATCTTTAACTCTAGTTTATCTGTTGCTTTTTATTGTATTTCTAATTAACTTTTTAAACAGACCCGGGTTTTATCTTTCAAGTAGAATAGGAACATGTTTGAATTTTCAAATAAACTTTGCAGGCTGTAAAATCCAGTTCATACCAACACGCTACATTTATTATCATTGCTGAGCTACATATGCTCTAAAGGTATTAACCTTAGGTCACCCTTAGGCTTTTTGTCTTTACCTTTGTTATATTAGCACGGCAATAACTGATTTCAAATATAGATCTGACTTCTACATGTGGTACATGACCTTCTTCAGACAGGCTTCCTCTCTTAGCTATCAAATGAATTCAAGTTAAATTGAGTTCAGTTTCTCAGAATATGAATTCAAGCTTGAATGTATTCAAGTTAAAGATCAGATAGAACTACAAGAATAGGTGACTATCTGGGACATTTGTACATGTTCCCTTTAGTTGCCTTAAAGCCTTTTCTAGATTAAGAGGAGATTTTTGGTCACTTCCCATAATTCATGATCTGCTCTCAAACATACACTTGTTATCTGATCTTACCTTATCTTACTATATGAAACATCCCTATGCTTTATTTACAAAACATTCTAGTTCCAGAAACTTATTCATATTGTTTCATAGTTTTATATCTTCTTTATTTCAGAAGAATATCATACACAGAGAGAATAATAAATGACAGGTTCTTGTTGATGCTTTTGTTTTGTTTTGTTTGCTTAGTTTGGGGTTTTTTGTTTGTGTTTTTGTGTGTGTGCCCTTGGAAAGCCTAGGGCATGATCTTCTTGTTGATCCTGTACCTTGCTCCCACATCTGGCTGAAACACTCAGCACCATGAGAGGAATCCTGAAACCACTACTATCAGCCTCAACTATGGAAAGTACTTTTTTCCTTTAACTTCAGGGAAAGACTCCCTTTTGCCAGCCAAATCTATATTTTCAATGTTTAGTATGAAAACAGTATCACACAAGGCACATTTTTTGGAAACTTCATTGACAAAAGTGATTTCTTTTAGATAGCTTATCCGTCTACTGGAGATGACTTTTAAAGTAGAAAACTGCTTAAAAAATGCTAGACAAAGGCTAACAATAAAAAATAATCAGGTGTGGGCAAAACCAGTGATTTTATTTCTTCTGATAGATTGCTTCCCGTGTGAAAACAACATTTCAATTTAAGAAGAAAAACAAAAACAAAACAAAACAAAAAAAAAAAAAAAGCCACCCCAAAAACCACTAACATTGGGAAAAAAAAAATTACCTGTACATTATATGTGATTAAAAGGACTGTGCACATAGTATGTTTCCTGTTTGACAGTAAGCCTTGCTTCCAGAATTATTGTTATTAACAGCCCAGGACTGAGGTTTTCCTAGAGTCCAGTGGAACTTTAAGCTTTTAGTTTCTGACACTGCTCTCTGCTTGAATCATATGCTTCTGAACTGGTTCCAAATGAGTCCTCCTGTCCGTGCAGCTACATGCAATGAGAACTACTCAGTGGATGTCACATTTTCAACTTGAAGGGAAATTCCTTTTTTTCGAATATAAACCCTAGGAAATTCCTCTTTGTCAAATATTAACCCTAGCAGAGGAAGATTGGCAATCATTTAGCATGGGAAAAATGCAAAGAAAATTCAAAGGAAAATTGTCTTTGTCATAAAGAAACTGTTTCATATATACTAAGAGAATGATTTTAAAATAAGTACCTGGAATGTAGACGGTGTTTTCAGTATATAATGGCAGCATACTGGAAACATTTGGATTATGTGTAAACAATTTAACAGGCTGGCATCAAAGGAGAGAAATACAGCTGAGATTCTTGCTTTCACTTCTGTTTACATGGCATGGCATAGCATAGTTCCCATTGGTGCTACTGCAACCAATGCAATAGAGGACTTAATGCTGAGACTGCCTTTCCTGATCTTCAGATTCTGCCTTCTGGGCCTTAGTAAACTGTGGACCCTGGTGTAATTGCACTTGATAAGTCTGCCCTGCTTATGTATATCTTTGATCTTTATATAAACAGTCCCTGGATGTTTGTTCGTGTTGAGCGGTACTTTGGACCATGAATAAAATCACTCAAAAGTACTAGGGCAGCAAGGTAGAGCTCAATATTTATAAGAGTAAATCTTGACATAAACTGTTTTCACAAATTTACATTCCTTTGGGGCAACAGTCATGCCTTGTTTGCTGTTTTTCTGACAAGCTGTTTTCAGTTAGAACAGAACTGGAATGCTAATTGAAATGAAAGAAAAGGAGGGGAAGAACAATACAGTTCATTTTCCAGGCAAAAATATTACAGAAAAATTATGAACTAATTTTGTGCAGAATCCTTCCCCTTTTATTTATTTATCTAATTATTAGCTTTAAAGACACCTGGCTTTGGGCTAATTTAATCTCAGAAGAACCATCACCCTGTTAATGATTTCTAATAAGCTGTGCATTACTGAGAATGGGGGGAGGTTAAGTGGAAGACCTCTCAAATGAATTCTGCATCTACTATAAAATACGATCTGAAATAATACAGTGGTTTCAGAACATAAGAGCTCTTTCCAGTATTGTCTTCTCTCACTATCCTTTTCTTTTCAATTATCTTAAGAATCTTTATGCAATGAAAAAGGAGATTTTTTAAGCTTTTTAAAATAATTTCCCGTTTTACAGAGTGGAAGACAGAGCTGTGGAGGATGAAGACTGTAAAATGCATATCTAAATCTAGAATAAGTGTAACAAGAGTCCAGAAGGAACTTGTACATACTGTACAATAGCATGCTTTTAATCTCAAAGGTATCTCTCTCTATCTCAAAGGTAATAAATCACTTTGGATAAAAGTGATGTAAATGTAAATATTATAAAGAAAATTACAATTTAGTGGAAAATCCCTGTTAAAAGATTGGGTTTTAATTGCATCCTGATGTAACATTTTTTCACAAGTTATTTTGTTAATACTGAGCCACCCACAAGAGTCATTAGTCTTGAATGCTTGTTTCAATTTATACTGGGATACTGTATATATATTTTCTTATATTTGCTCAAAATTTGCTCTTGTGAAACAACTGCATAGGTCAAAGATGACCAGAAGCTGCTGTCATTTACATTCTATACTCAAGAGGAGCTTTTGAATGATATCCAATGCATTAGTTGCTGATTCGTCATTTCCCCATAATTTGATTACACTTCTATATAACATTTCACAAATTTCCTTTAAATGAAACTAATGCAAGTGGAGGTGTTGCTGAAAAGCCTTTCTGTAATTACTTGAAATAGACCTTTAGCAATATATTGAGTACACAGGTGTAGTTTGAAGTCAACACATTATAGAGTAAGAAATAGTATCAAATTTCCCTATATACAATATATTTGGGTCATTTGCTCACATGGTATATATTTTCAAGGATTACCTATGTGCCTACATACTGTACTGAAGTACTAACATTAAATATAGCATTAAAAAAAAATTGGGCTGTGTACTTAAATGTTTCTTATCATAGCTAACACATATAGTCTCTCTATTCTGTTGAGTACCTAACTTAGAACCTCCAAGCAGTTGTTTATTTGAAAATCTGAATTAGACATACATTTTCCGAGATACATTTTCCCCATCAAACTGGGGAATTTGCATATGTCATGTAGGAAGTACTGATTTGAGACTGAACTAATGATCATCATTGCCTCTTCAGGCCCAAAAATCTATGAACTGATGAAAAGTGTGACATATAGAGGTTAATATTCTGTCTGCTTTGGGACTTAAATTTTGCTTAGTCATTGCTAAACCCCTCTTTGGTCTCTCACATTCAAAGTTTTTCTCATCTTGTGCTACAAATAAATTTTCCTTCATTCAAAATCATCTTATTTGTTCTTAATTTTTAAATTCAGTCTTTCTTCTACCTGGTCAGTAATTTCTGACAGACAGCTAACTACCTTCAAACTTCCTGGAAAATGCCATGTTATTTCATCTTCAAACTCAAACAAGTAAATTGCATGTTACAAGCACTCCTACAATGCAGGAAAATATTACCCAACCTTAATAAAATTAAAGTAGTAGAGAAGTGTTTGAGCCTTCTGAATTCCCTGTCATTTTCAGAATGTCTTGTTCAATGTTTAAGATATAAAGGAATTTAGATGTAGTCAAATATATTTTAATCACATCAATCAAGTGACAATTTGATGAAATTATTAAATATCACAAAGAATTTTATATTAATGTCATAAAAAAGGTTTGCCAAATGAGTATATATGGGAGCTGCAACTTGAACCACAGCAGAAATGGAAGTCTGAGAATCGAATAGCTAAGAATAATATTGCTCCATTTTCAACATACTAAAAGCTTTTTACTCAGTGGGAAACTAAGTTATTATAAAGGGCAGTCTAAAAATGTACTGCTAGGAGATTTGGGAGTAGTAGTCCTTGAAGTGAAGATTTAGTATTGTAGATTTTACAATTTATCCATTTTTGGTGGTTGTGATGTATAAGTCACAGGGGTAATAAACTTCAAATAGGTTGAAGTAAAGTTAAGTATTTCCCAGTATCTTCTATTAATTATCTGTGGGATAGAAGAAAAGAAATTAATGCAGAGACATAAGCTCATCTTGGAACAAAAGGGGGATACATTCTTATTGTGATGATTTTACTGAGTCTTTTTCAGAGAAGTTTGAGTGATCAAGAAATATTTAATACCTACAGATTACTTAAAATATTTCATCTTTTATCATTTTTTAACTTAAATGAGGAATGTAATAAAAATGAAGGATTGCAGCCTAAGAATACCGTAAACAGAACTATTGAAAGCATTGTGCTCTTTCCTGTGCAAAAGCTGTAGGTCAATACTAGCTAGCAGGCTTCCCCACCGGAGTTGTTTCAAGACTATTTCATGCTTTTTGTTCTTTTAACCAGAGAGTTTTTCTGAGAAGACTGTAGATTGAAAGAAAATTTGTCACGTATATGATGGTTCTGTGATTTAGCAGGCAGTTGATACGCCACTGCTCAAGGGTATCTCTAAGACTTTCTCTTGTGTATTCCACAGCTAGCTGAACAAGATGATCAGTGTTCATAGTCTGATATAGAATGAAAGGGTAAAAACAAACTCTCCATGCCCCACACATTTCAACACCCTTCGTAACTCTTAAAGCCAACAACTGATTTCTTCATTTCCCAACGAGCAGACACTCTGAAGATTGCCAATATGAGTGGAAGATTCTTTCCCTAAGGAAAGAACATTTTTGTATGAGTAGTACAAGCAACAGATTTCAAAGCTGAGAGAGTAACCGCTGATTTCAGATGACTTTGATAGATGGAATCAAGACTGGTTTGAATTTTACATCCCTTTAACACCTTGAAGTGCTACATCCACACTTCGGTTAATCATAAACCCACAGAAAATACATTTAATTCTCATGAAAAAATATGGTGTATTTTTACTGAAGTGTTGCCTGTGAGTATTTAAGGTGAGCTCAAAGTTTGCCTTTGTAACTTCTTGTTCTGAACTCATCAGCATAGCTAAAACCTCCAAACCTATGTCCCTTTGATCATTTCATACTTGGATAGTCTCCAAAACACTAAAATTCATCTAAAGCTTAGAGCTTTTTGGCAGCAGTTTCACTATGTACTTCAACCTTGCAGAAACTTCAAGAACTGATGAATAACCAGTGTGTTTTCATATTTTCTTTCCTTGGAAACAGTAAAATCCTTTTTAATTTTACTGGCTGTGTGATGATACTGTACTAGACTTCTCATGTTAGTATCCTTCACGTAGCATGAAGTATCAATGCATTTGGTAAGCAGACATACGAAGGGAAGTTTACACTGAATCTTTTCCCACCTCTAAGAGAAAACAACAAGCACAACATTGTTTTGTAACTAGAAAATGTCTCTATAGCAATGATCAGACAAAAATAATCAATCCATTCTTTGAAGGTCTATGTGTGTACTATGTATCATAAACTAAGTAGTATCCACATTAGTTATGAAGTTAATAAAATAGATTTTAGTCTATTTCAGTGAAATTAGAGACATTTCTTTAGCTATGTTCTACAATGAATGAATGCTAGGTTGACCAGTTAAAGTAGAAATGTCCAGTTCTAGGATTTGCAAAGAAATTGCAAAGAATTGCGAATCTTCCCCACCAAACCCCATTTGAAAGTCAGTATGAAGCCTCATACGGATATCAATGATTTAACATACTCCACACTTTTCATACAGAGTTGAGGTTCAACTAAGTGCTCAGTCTAGTTCACGCTCGTTACATTATCTAGATCAGTCTTCCATATCCCTAGCTAATTATCAATGTCATCTCTACAGATAATCTTGTGAGAGGATGACTGTGTCAGAACATAATCGTTTTAGGGGATAATCTTGCAACAGGATCATCTTGTCTCAAGGTAATTGCATTACAAGACTCGGAGCATGAAGAGTATCTTGTTCCTCCCAAGAATATGGTACATTTTACAGAAACAGTAATCTGTAGTCTTAAATTCAAAAGACATACTAATCTATATATTAGTCTATATATATAGCAGTGGAAATCAATGTAATGCATTTCTATTCTATGTCTGTAAAATATCCTATATAAAAATGTTTATGAAAGAGGACTCTTATGAACATCATTTTTGACAGTATACTGTATTACAGAGAAACAGTCTTTAGTTCTCTCATTATATTTTTTAACACTTTGCATTTTGATATAGTCCAAAGCACAGTGACAACATGATCATACTTTAAAACATTCATTTTTCTAAACAAAGACTTACTGATTTAGCATTGCTTCCTGGCTCTGGACCTGTCACTGCTGTTCTTATTACACATTCCATAGGCTTGTGTCCATTCAGTTATCAATATTTCATAAAACATTGAGGACAATTTCTTTTCCCCTACTTTGACAATAAGTCTCTATGTGAGTAACAGTTAATTTCTGCAAAAAGTACTACAAAGTTAGAAATGGCAATATTTATTTGTATTAAAACAAAATGATCCTACCCAAAAGCTACACCCTCAGACTACAAAATACTACTTTTGGAAGTACCCACCAAAATCAATTAAGATTACGACTCCAATCTGGTATTTCTACACGTATTTGAGGAGATATTGTTACTCTGGCCAGTTGGTTTGTATTAGTTCCCTCATAGCAGGAATGTCAGACACTAACTGCTAGTCTACCTTCACATCACCTCTGAACCTGGCTTCTAATTGTTTTTCTGGTTTTCTACTTTTATTTAGCAACACTTTATATCAACTACACTTTATTTATTTTAGAAAAACAACCTTATCCTTCTTTGTTTTAACCAGTTTCTACTGTTTCCTGTTTCTAACTTTTGTTTCACCTGGCCAGCATGCATGCATGTTGTGGTGTGCCTTTACTAATTGATGCTCTCCATTTCTACAAGTCTTCACCTGTTCTATACCAGCTGTCTACTTTCAATTTATTTGGAGATATTCTTTATTCTTTTTCACCTTGACCTGCATGACCCTATTTGTGTTACTGTAAAAATGGAGGAAGATAGGCCAACATCCATCAGTAACCTCAAATTGCTATTTTCAGAAAGTACACTACTTAAAACCTCAGGTAGCAATATTCAGTCATCACAATCCACTACATGTTTCTTTTTTCTTTCTCCTGACATACAGAAAACACCATTTTACTACATTACCAGTTTTTATAACTAAGGTGATTCAGTATCTTGTGTTACTCAGTACACCTCTGTATAACATTATAAATTTTTATCAAAACTTGCAACTTTTATTTTGAGTAACAGTCTACCCCAAACAGCTTTTAAAATTAATCTGGGAAGAAAAATAGTGCCATCTGCATCTTATTAAATTTATAATCACTAATGTCAGAGGCACTAATGAAAATCTGAAAGACAGAATATTTAAGTATCTTTTGCACTTACTTGGAAAGCCACCGCCTTCGAAGTAGGGTTGGTATGTTTTAGTTATTGAATAAACAGGATTACTTTCTTGTTTTGGAAATAAAATGTTAAAAAGAAAACATTGAATTCCCATCTCACAAAGACAGAAAATTAAATTAAGATTGGCATGTAGTTTCACAGTATGTGGTAACTGTTCTAATGCAGACAGCTGTTTAAATTGGTGGTCTTGTTCCTATTCCACTCCCAGCCATGCATTCTACCTTACTCTTGAGGTCACTTCTAGCAACTACAAGGTTTTCAGTGACTTGGCTCAGACATTTTTGTGCATTCATACAAGCTGAACCTATGTTTGCTATAGTCATACAATCATTAGATCTGTTTCAAAAGTGAAGGCAGGAAGGCATGGCTAGTTGTGAGAAAAATTATCACCTCTGGAAGCAATATGAGTTGAAGAATTACATGAAACTAAATTGTTATTTTTCATTCTGTTTACATTTCAGGCAAGATTTTGCTTATCATGAAACAAAAAGACCTTTCTCTATAAAACTTCAGAATGCTAATTAAATGCTATAACAGTTACACAATTACATTACTATCCTACAGTTCTTTTTAATATGAGTTCAGTTGGTCTGCATTCCACCAATGGTCCTTTTGCACTATCAATAAACTGTTTCTGTGTATGATTAGCCATCATTAGTCAAACCTCCTTTCAGGTATTGATAATTTATTAATAACATTAACATACCTATTTAAAGACACTTGGAAAGTATTAATGTTCCAGAGGGAGTGAAGGAAGGAAGTGTCTGGGTAAAAAGTTACCGTGTATTGCTATGAGTATATGTTTTTATATATAATGAGTTGGAGATTTTTGTGATCTCACAAAGGAGAAAATCTGTGCCAAACCACTTCCTTGCTCTGAAGAATCCTGAAAATACTTTCTGGATAGACCTATATACAGAAGTATAAAGCCCTCTCAACTTGCACAACTGGACTTTCAGGCGTCCCAGTACCATGCAAATCAAAAGCAATGAGAATTGAAGATTTTTCGGTCATAACAGTAAAATTTTAAACAAAAATTTTTTTTTTATTATTCAATCCTTCACAGCACAGCCCACAGAAAATTGAAGAAAGGTCTGCAGAGGATTCCTATAATACATAACTGTCCCCCAAAATCAAGAGCCTATTTGACAGTTTCCTTTTTTCTCTTATTTCCTCTCAGATAGGTTTCCAGAGTTATCTTCTCCCTATTGTTATGCAACAATTCTTGGGGCCAGATGAGATCCACCCAAGGGTACTGAGGGAGCTGACAGAAGTGTTCACCAAGTTTCAATTGTTTATTAGCAGAATTGGCTAACTGGGCTGACTGGAGGTTAGCAAATGTTATATCCATTTACAAGAAGGGACAGAAATAGGATCTGGGAAAATACAAGCTCATTAGGCTGACCTTGATGATAGGGATGGTTATGGAGCAGGTCCTAAGTGTGATCATATGACACATACAGGACAACCAGATGATCAGGAAGGCTCTACAGAGGGATCTGGACAGGCTAGATCGATGGGCTGAGGCCAACCGTATGGAGTTCAACAAGGTCAAATGCCAAGTCCTGCACTTACGTCACAACTCTTTGCAGAGACAGAGGCCTGGGGAAGAGTGGCTGGAAAGCTGCCCAGTGGAAAATTACCCAGGCATGTTGAGTGACTGCTGGCTGAATATGAGCCAGCATTTCCCAAGTGGCCAAGAAGGACAACAGCATCCTGGCTTCTGTCAGCAACAGTGTGACCACCAGGACCAGGGAAGTGATTGTCTCCTTGTACTTGACACTGATGAGGCTGCACCTTGAATGCTGCAATGTTCAGTTTTGGGCTCCTCACTACAAGAAGGACATTGAGGCACTGGAGTGTGTCCACAGAAGGGCAGTGAAGCTGGTGAAAGATCTAGAGCAGAAATCTTACAAGGAGCAGCTGAGGGAATTGGGGTTGTCCAGCATGGAGAAAAGGAGGCTGAGAGGAGACCTTCCCACTCCCTACAACTCCTGAAAGGAGGCAGTAGTGACACGGGGGCTNTGACTGGAGGTTAGCAAATGTTATATCCATTTACAAGAAGGGACAGAAATAGGATCTGGGAAAATACAAGCTCATTAGGCTGACCTTGATGATAGGGATGGTTATGGAGCAGGTCCTAAGTGTGATCATATGACACATACAGGACAACCAGATGATCAGGAAGGCTCTACAGAGGGATCTGGACAGGCTAGATCGATGGGCTGAGGCCAACCGTATGGAGTTCAACAAGGTCAAATGCCAAGTCCTGCACTTACGTCACAACTCTTTGCAGAGACAGAGGCCTGGGGAAGAGTGGCTGGAAAGCTGCCCAGTGGAAAATTACCCAGGCATGTTGAGTGACTGCTGGCTGAATATGAGCCAGCATTTCCCAAGTGGCCAAGAAGGACAACAGCATCCTGGCTTCTGTCAGCAACAGTGTGACCACCAGGACCAGGGAAGTGATTGTCTCCTTGTACTTGACACTGATGAGGCTGCACCTTGAATGCTGCAATGTTCAGTTTTGGGCTCCTCACTACAAGAAGGACATTGAGGCACTGGAGTGTGTCCACAGAAGGGCAGTGAAGCTGGTGAAAGATCTAGAGCAGAAATCTTACAAGGAGCAGCTGAGGGAATTGGGGTTGTCCAGCATGGAGAAAAGGAGGCTGAGAGGAGACCTTCCCACTCCCTACAACTCCTGAAAGGAGGCAGTAGTGACACGGGGGCTGATCTGTTCTCCCAGGTAGCAAGTGACAGGACAAGGGTATATAGCCTCAAATTGCACCAGGAAGGGATTAGATTGGATATTAGGGAAAATTTCTTCCCTGAAAGTGTTGTCAACCTATGGAACATGCTGCCCAGGAAAGTGGTGGTCACTGTCCCTGGAGGAATTTAAAAGACTCAATGTTCCTATGACTCTTTTCCATTAGTGAAAATACCACTGTATACATCTGTAAGTGCTATATTAGAGAACAGGCAATTCCTAGAGGGATACCTGCTAGAAACAGAAAAGAGTGTCAGATCAGTCTTTACAGGCCAACAGCAATGAATAACTTACATTTACACAAAATAAAACATGCTCTGAATTTCACTTCAGCCTTTTCTATGTTGTTCATCTACGTATACAGATGAAAATGCTTTTGGTGAGAATGTGTTTTTTCAAAGGGAAGAAATGCTTCTGGTGTTGTCAGGAATGGCCGGAGTGCTTTTAAATTGTATCTTTTTATTGTTTTTTTGTCT
>VWZY01007754.1:309864-324023 GCA_013399075.1 Chloroceryle aenea | reverse complement strand
ATCTTCTCCCTATTGTTATGCAACAATTCTTGGGGCCAGATGAGATCCACCCAAGGGTACTGAGGGAGCTGACAGAAGTGTTCACCAAGTTTCAATTGTTTATTAGCAGAATTGGCTAACTGGGCTGACTGGAGGTTAGCAAATGTTATATCCATTTACAAGAAGGGACAGAAATAGGATCTGGGAAAATACAAGCTCATTAGGCTGACCTTGATGATAGGGATGGTTATGGAGCAGGTCCTAAGTGTGATCATATGACACATACAGGACAACCAGATGATCAGGAAGGCTCTACAGAGGGATCTGGACAGGCTAGATCGATGGGCTGAGGCCAACCGTATGGAGTTCAACAAGGTCAAATGCCAAGTCCTGCACTTACGTCACAACTCTTTGCAGAGACAGAGGCCTGGGGAAGAGTGGCTGGAAAGCTGCCCAGTGGAAAATTACCCAGGCATGTTGAGTGACTGCTGGCTGAATATGAGCCAGCATTTCCCAAGTGGCCAAGAAGGACAACAGCATCCTGGCTTCTGTCAGCAACAGTGTGACCACCAGGACCAGGGAAGTGATTGTCTCCTTGTACTTGACACTGATGAGGCTGCACCTTGAATGCTGCAATGTTCAGTTTTGGGCTCCTCACTACAAGAAGGACATTGAGGCACTGGAGTGTGTCCACAGAAGGGCAGTGAAGCTGGTGAAAGATCTAGAGCAGAAATCTTACAAGGAGCAGCTGAGGGAATTGGGGTTGTCCAGCATGGAGAAAAGGAGGCTGAGAGGAGACCTTCCCACTCCCTACAACTCCTGAAAGGAGGCAGTAGTGACACGGGGGCTGATCTGTTCTCCCAGGTAGCAAGTGACAGGACAAGGGTATATAGCCTCAAATTGCACCAGGAAGGGATTAGATTGGATATTAGGGAAAATTTCTTCCCTGAAAGTGTTGTCAACCTATGGAACATGCTGCCCAGGAAAGTGGTGGTCACTGTCCCTGGAGGAATTTAAAAGACTCAATGTTCCTATGACTCTTTTCCATTAGTGAAAATACCACTGTATACATCTGTAAGTGCTATATTAGAGAACAGGCAATTCCTAGAGGGATACCTGCTAGAAACAGAAAAGAGTGTCAGATCAGTCTTTACAGGCCAACAGCAATGAATAACTTACATTTACACAAAATAAAACATGCTCTGAATTTCACTTCAGCCTTTTCTATGTTGTTCATCTACGTATACAGATGAAAATGCTTTTGGTGAGAATGTGTTTTTTCAAAGGGAAGAAATGCTTCTGGTGTTGTCAGGAATGGCCGGAGTGCTTTTAAATTGTATCTTTTTATTGTTTTTTCGTCTCTGACACTGTATAACTTTACTAGAAAATGTTCTGAAACTGTGTACCTTTACTAGAAAATATAATGTTCATCTAGGGCTTTACTGTCTTTTCCAAATTTCATGCTGCAAAGTTCATACTGCATGCTTTACTAGCTTTTATGTATGTTAACCAATTTGAATGAGAGGTTGTGAAATGTACAAAGGAAACACTATAACTAAAACTTTATGAGAACTCTGACACATTGAACATTTGAAGAAATAAAGTGTTAAAAATCATAGTACTTTGAGCTATTTAGCAAAACTTTCAGAAGTTTTTGATTTACAAAACCTTTAATTGTTAATTAATTAAAATAGATTTCACATAATTTCCTTGATCACATTTTTCACAATATAACTTTTGCAACGCATGCATCCTAATTGTTTATTTACACAATATTAATATTCAGGCAGAAGGATCGTGGAAGCACAGTTAATTAAATATAAATTAATGTGGTGGAATATTTAATTATCTATTCTACACCTCACAACTAATGATTATGTAAATGCCTTGCATTTAATCTCGTTCCCAGGAAATTAACTTAATGGCCTTCAACAAATGAACATTTTGTATGCATTGCAGGACACTTTATCTAAATTTTAATAGCATGGTATTAGTTTCAGATAATAACATGATTACACAATTTAAAATGTAAATGTATACAATACTTTTGTTTTCTTGGTTTTACCCTGGTATTTGAAGTGGAATGTAAGACTATATGATTGTAGCTCTGAAGTTCTAGGTTTTGGACAATATCTACCTTTCCAGTTTTCCTTTCAGCATATTTACAAGGCTTTCTTTCACTCAAACACACAGACTGTTCCTGGAGAGAACTGTCATGCTTACTTTCCCAGCTATGTAACATGAACAAGAGATAGGTAAAAGATACATGAAAGTAGTTTACTGTAACAGAGCTCTTGCTAAATTGCTCAAGCACAGATCCAGTAATGAATTTTGGAAGTTATCTATAGCAGAGATTTTGCTTTGTTGACTTTAGAAAAAGTCTGTACTTCTATGTAAATTCTAAGAAAAGTAAATATGCATGTTTCTAGTATATAGTTAAAGCAGTATTTACATGGAAAATCTTCCATAAAATAAACCACGTTGACAGTTACACATAGAAAATGTAACAGTGCAAAGTCATCTTTCATCCTTCAGTTTTTTTTTACATTTAGAGATACCAAGGACTCCTGCATGCTTTAGCCCTGGAACCCAGAATACTTTTGACTGATCTTAGAATGAGATAATGTAATTTCAACAAATACCCTTAAACATCACTAAAGTACATAACAGGTATAGATTTCATGTGCCTGGATAAAAAGGTCTCTTGTTATTAATGAGTATAATTATTATGCATCTCAATTTAGGATTAATATAGAAGAGTTATGCTTTTGAAACAGAAGAGACAGTTATTTGAGACTTACATTCAAAGAAACAATGCACTGATGAGTATTACTTATTTTTCTCAAGGTCTAGAAATGCTTGTACAGACTGTTGAACATTGCTTATTTCTGCTACTCACTTTCTTGCTTTTGCAGAATGAGTGCAGCTCGAAAAAGCTGAAGTCCTATTCAAAGTCAGTGGAAGCCAACAGGAAATGATCTGAAATTTAAAAAAAAAAGGAACAATAAGATTTCCTGTTACATCTTAGAGCTTCAGTGTGTTTTACATACTTTACAAAAGCAGCATAATAGTAAGCTATACAGCCAGGGAACTTTTACCACGTAGGGTAAATTGAGAAACTACTTAAAGAATAGTTTTGACCAAAAATATAAAATGAAAGTTTTCACAACTTACTATGTCATTTTGGTAATATTTAATTTGTTTCATTTGTGTAATAAGGAAGAGCAAGAAGGCTTAAGAAGATAGAATCTTATGTCCATTTATAAAGAATGAGAGAAAAAGAAAACCCTAGTTCTGACTAGGTATATTCATATGAATTATACATTTGCTTATCTGTAGTGCTGCATTTTTAATCATCACTGTAATTGCACTCAGGAAAAAGGGCATGGAAATTTTACAGAAAAAAAATCTTGGAGTAATTTCAGCCATCCTCAATTCAAGGGGAACACATTTTAGTTTTAAGAGAATCAGCTTAAAAAGACAGCAATAGGATCCTCCATTTTAAGTAATAAATTCTGTATAAAAGTCTGTTTTGCTCTGAATTATTAATCTAGTATTTACAAATTGAGTAAATCTTTAGGTTTGCCTTCATGGTAAGTCTGAGAAGACAAATTATGACAGCCCATAACTGGTTTTCAGAGTAAGGTCTAAGAAATCAAGAGTGGCAGAAATAATGTCTGAAAGGGCAATTGTAGTTCTGACCAGACCCTGGTGGTAGCTGCCTTCCTAATACCACAAGAAAGAGGTAATTATACTACCACAAAATGCAACCAGAACTGTGAAATAAGTGAAATTTAGCACTATTTGGAGTGATACAGGCTATAGAGTTTCAGCCAGCTACAAAGTCACATACTGAAGATGTGTTCATGGTCCTTCTGGAATCTGCTGCTTTATTTCACACATTTGTGCATATAACTTAAAGGTCCCTTGAGAATAAGAAAGGAAGAAAAGGGAAGAAAGGGAAACAAAAAAGGAAAGGGAAAGAACTACAATTCAGTTNTTGGAAGGGACCTTTACAGTCATCCTCTGCAGTTTTATATTCCTGTCTCTGAAGTAGGTTTTTTGTCTCTGCAAATGAAATGTGTTACGTTACACTTGGTATGTAAAGTTCAGTATACGACACAGGTTTTTTCTATCTCTTGTCTTGCTTGTTACTACCAACTCATCTACCTTTAATTGTGTAAAAATCCTTTATGTTTCCTTTTTTGTTTCTTGTTGGCGTAATTGTTGTTTATAATATTTAGTTTATTCTTTTTCAGGGTGAGAAATAAATAAATCAGGGGTTTAATTCTCCAAGGAGATGAAAAATTCTTGGGAGAGCTTAGCACGCAATGCAAGCTAATTACACAGAACACTCAATACCTTCTAGGACCAATTGCCAGTTGAGAAAGAAAGTGGATGACAAAGGGTGGGAATAGTTACTTTGGCATATTATTTCAAAAAGTCTAATTCAACTCTCATTTAAGTCAATGGGGTATTTTCCATTGAGTTTAACAGAAGACAGGGAACACTTTTAACATTTTTTGCCCTTAAGGCCAGTTAAAGATCTGCTTATCTAAAAACCTCAAAAAACAAAGCTAAATGACAATTCCAAAAACTACTCCGTAGTCTACCCATCATATAGCACCCATCTCCAACAGGGAGTATGTTAAATGCAGACCATATTGAGTATTTTGGAGCTGGAAGCAGATGAGATGGTCTAAACCTAGAAGCCATATATATTAATACACCTCTTCATAGTATGGTTAAGATTTTGCATAGGTAAGTATCAGAAACCTTTACCACATGTAGGAACCAAAAACAGTGAAAGAATGTAAAATACTCATTAAAATATATATTAAACTATCACAATTCAGTGATTTGAATCAGGCTTTATACACTTGCCATGCCTCTGTTAGACTAATGTATTCTTCAGAACACCACCCAGTTATGCTAAACATTGCACTTCTCTTCCTTTTTCCTTCATCTCTGCTGTCTTGCACTTAAAACTCTTCTCGATCTTCTCTCCAAGATTTTCATCCTGCCCTCCTTTTTATACTTATTTAGTGGAAAAAAAATGAGAACTAAGAAACTAGCAACAGCTATGAAGTTTTTTGGGAAGGTATGTTGTGAGGGAGTTCTCAGGGTAGAGTTCTGGGGTGGGACAGTAAGAGGAGTTAAAGATTCTGCAGCCCCTTTCCTGCTGCCAGGCTCCCTCTGAATCAAGATGGCTGTTTGCATTAACACATTTAGGAGAAATTAATTTCCTCTAAGAGGACACAGGAGAGTGATCCAGTTACCATTATATGTGGTTTTCTTTGACGTCCTACACTAAATGATCTGGCTATTTTCAGCTAAGTCAGCTAAGGGCAGACTTCAACATCAGATGAGAACTCACCCCATGGCATCCCTACTGAGACACATTAATATTTCTAACTTCTGGTAGAATGTGCACCTTTCTGTATTTGAATGACATAGGCATATATTCTGCCACCTCTACTGCTTACCATTCTTACAGCCTGGGCTCTCTTTTCCCAATACCAAGCATCTTTAGAAATAAGATTAAACAGAATTTAGCTCAGAGTCACCAATATCACTTCTTCAAATAGTTAGGCTACACAGTCATAAAATAGCTACTACTCCTTGGCTTATGGCAGCACATTCTTGAGCCCATGTAATCTTAAAACATACACTGCAGGGCTGTAACTTTCAGTGACTGTCAGGTACTTGTTTATATTTATATGGTGTGTTGACACTTCAGATGTCCTGCAAAGACTTTCATATTGATTTAGACAGTTAGTTTTTTTATCATGAGCTGTTCTATGTGAAAAATTATTAAAGCATGTCCCCACTGCAATTTTCAGAAGAAAATTGAACATAATTCTATAGTACCTATAGCTTTTGCGTTTTTGTAAGATGAAACCCAGACTTTTCAAAAGTGCTCAGCTTCTGTGTGACTCCAGTCAAGTTGAAGACATTTGTAAATACCAGAGATTTTAAAGGCAACAGAATTAGGTCAGTGCTGAGCATCTCTGAACATCTCTATTAAACCACTAGCTCAGCCTCTACATAGTCAAAGAACCTCATCATCAAATTTCAAAGCTGATGTCCTTTCTTTCCCTTATGGCTTTTGTTCACTGTTTAGGAAAGAACTGCATAAAGAAATGACTGCTGAAGAGGAAAAAAAATCAGCTGAATATTTGTGCACTTTTTCTGCTACTAGGTTTCCCCTTTTCATTTTGTTATTAGTTGAGAAATCAGTGAGTTCATTTTATTAACAGTTCAGACATAATGTGAAGCCAATACATTTAATTTTAGTTATTAACCTTCTGTAAATTTAAGCTGCATTTTGCTCACTTAATTAGGTAAACCACATTGTTTTTCTCTTACTAGTTCTTCTCTTTAATATGAGAGCAATAAAAGCACCACAGGGTGCACTGTATTTTAAAAACTTCATTAGGGTATGTATATTTCTATGAATTCTAAATTGTTTATAAATTCTTTTCACCTTTGCTATTCTTACTCAAGATTTCTTCACTATAAAATATGCAATTCCTAATGCAACCTTTTTAAAAAGTGACTGTACCCAGTCTATAACTAATCAATTATCAACGTAATCTGTTCTAGTGACAGTTATTATTTAACAAAGCTTTTTAATGCAAAACACTGCATTTACATTTCTATTCAACTGATGTCTACATTTAAAATCTCACACAGGATATTGCCTTAGTGTCAATGTATGACTTTTTCTTTTTTTTTCACCTTCTACTCTTTCTTTTACAGTCCTCATTTTCTTTTGAAATAGAACAAAACATTGCTAATTTGGCTCAAGACATTCTCCCCTTCATGGCATTTTCCTCTGTCTCACTGCAGACTGATTAGATCAAGCTATTGAATGTAAAGCTAGAGAGCATTTCACTATACATGAAATGAAGGAAGATCATGCTGGGACAGTCACCTTCAACATCATGCATTCAGTCTAAATTTACAGTAATAGACTCATACTCAGAGAATGCTTGCTGTGTTTGTTTGCAAACTAGTATGCAGTACTTACAAGTCTGTGGTTTTATTGACATATTCCTTTCCTTTCCTGTGGTTTTTAATTGAAACCCCCACTGCTCAGCCTAGCTCCTGGAAGTCAGGGAACAGAAGTTTTGCATTTAGCTTAGCATTTAGACAAGATGAACACATACAGTAGAGTTCTGCTGGTTGATTATGAAATACATAGTTCAGCATTGTTGGGGTTTTTGTTTTAAGTAAGGCTCATGATATATGTATGGAATTAGCACTATGAAATTAAATGAATGATGAAGAAAATGTCTTAATGTGAAGATCAGCATGTGAATAAAATAGTCCTTTTAACATCACTGGGTTTGTTAGAAAAGTATTTGATAGAAGGTATTTGTTTCCTGCTGCTGCATACACACTGCTGACTGCATGTCTGACCTGAATATTCAGTTCACAGACCTTTGAACTAAGATGTATTAGTAAGCTTGGTTAGCCAAGGGTAGATTTTCATTCTGGTCATAGAGCTGATAGCGAGCCAAGAGTAGTCCTGTGTATCATAAGGAAGGTCTGATTTGTTTAAAAGTAGACATCTTATTCACCAACATTAGAACAATACTATAAAACTCATGTTAACTGGTAAACAAAAGTCATGCAAAACTGAAATTACATTTTTAGGCCCAGACATATCACCTGAGTTGGCATTCTGATGACACATACTTTTGCCTTATGATATGAGATAAATTTTGAATGCATTGGTTACCGGTACAGCTTTCATTTAAAAATGGAAAAAGCAGGGTGGAAAGAACACACAAATATAACCAAAAATGGCAACTAATGTCCATCAATCAAAATTTAAAATCACCTGTGACCCCGAGGGCTTTTTAAGTATGTGGCTTGTCTTTAAAGTAGTTCTGTTGCAAAATCTGGGTGTGTTGAAGCAGATCTGACAGGTATAGTTATAGTTTCCATTGCCAGTGAAAAACCCAGTATATTATTGTCATATTGCCAAAGCTATTAATTCATTCAGTTGCTGCTATACATACAGTCTTATGCCTCACTTGTGATTCTAACAAGGTCAGCCTGCATTATCCTTCTTACTGCTCTGAATAATTACACCAACATTTCCCTGTGCCTTATGTGGTGACCCAGACCACCTCTTTCCATCCAGATATCTTTCCGTCCAGATAATAAATACATTCAGGCGACTATATGGTCCTGGACAAAACCATGTCTCATTTAGAGACACTGGAATGGACCACCCAAGGAGGTGTTTAAGGAAAGATTGGATGTGGCCCTTAGTGATACGGTCTAGAGAGACCTTATTGTAGCCTTTCAGTACTTAAAGGGGCCTGTCAGAAAGGTAGGAACAGACTTTTTAGAAGGGCCTGATGTGATAAGAGAAGGGGTGATGCTTTTAAACAAAGAGAGGGAGATTTGGCCTAGAGAGAAGACAATTTTTTACACTGAGGGTGGTGAGACCCTGGCCCAGGTTGCCCAGAAAAGTGGTAGATGCCCCATCCCTGGAACTATTCCAGGTGAGGTTGGTCAGGGCTCTGAGCAACCTGCTCTAGTTGCAGATGTCCCTGCTTCCTGCAGGGGGGTAGGACTAGATGACCTTGAAGGGTCCCTTCCAACACAAACCATTCTGTGATTCTGTGATTTCTTCCTATGATGGAATTAAGGGATTTGCTTACTTGCATTCAAATATTGAATTGAACCAGCCAAATATTGGATTGAACCAATTTGCCTTGGATACAGATAGGAAATAGATTCTTTCAAGTATTCCTCCTCTTGCATTAGCACCCTTCAACCTAGCCAGCAGAGTCTTTGCAGCACAGAAGTTTTATGTGAAAAAAAACCCAGCCACCAATGTCTGTTAATGAATAACATAAAAGACCCCATGTTCCTCAGCTGTAAATGAGAACACAAAAGTGTGAAAAGAAGTCTGCAAAAGAAATAATGAAATAATAATAAACTTGCACAGGAAGCCTTGCTAGGTAGGGAATTAGAAAAATAACATTATTTTCCTTCTTTATCCTCCCACAGGACCCTGCCTATGGGATATGGTATTCACCTATGAGTCAAGAAACACACAACTAAAAAATCCATGACTCCCTATTTTAGAGTCCTACTCATGCCACAGACCACTGTACAATTAAGGAGTTTACATGCATAGTAAGAAGACAGTAAAAACCCCATTTGATCCGTATATAGGCTGAAAATCATATATAATCCCTGCTGATAAGCCTTAATGTTTCTTTCTTTCTTTTGTGCTCACAGTTCTAACCAGAACTGAAGAACTGACATGACCAGACATGAACAGAAATAAATGATCATACCAAAACTGGTAAAAGATCCTCCAAATATCTGGACTTCACAGGTATCACAGAGCGTTAGAGGTTAGAAGGGACCTTGGAGATCTTCAAGTCCAACCCCCCTGCCAGAGCAGGGCCATACAATGTATCACAGGTCACATAGGAACGCATCCAGGTGGGTTTTGAAAATCTCCAGAGAAAGAGACTTCACAACCTCTCTGGGGAGCCCATTCCAGTGCCTTGTGACCCTTACAGTAAAGAAGTTCCTCCTCATGTTAAGGTGGAACCTCTTGTGCTCCAGCTTACATCCATTAACCCTTGTCCCATCACAGGGCAGGAGTGAGAAGAGGCTGTCCCTTTCCTCTTGACACTCAGCCTTCATATATTTATAGACATTTATCAAATCCCCTCTCAGTCTTCTCCAGACTAAAGAGCCCCAGGTGTCTCAGCCTTTCCTCATAAGGCCCGTGTTACCGTCCCTTAATCATCCTTGTAGCCCTCTGTTGGACTCTCTCAAGCAGATCCCTGTCTCTCTTGAACTGGGGAGCCCAGAACTCGATGCAATACTAGAAGAAATTCTTAAAAAGTATATTGGTAAATTACTATTTTTTTACCATATGGAGCATATGAGCAAATATATATTTAATGCATACATGTTGTGATGTGCCCATGCACTGTGAATCCTTCTCCTGAACCAATTATTGAAATATCTGAAAAGCAATTATTGATTATTTAGCTAAAAGGCATCCAGCTTAAGAGATGTGGTCATTGAAGCCTGAAAGATCAGGCTCACTATTCTCCTGTTACTGGTAATTGCTGATTTTTAAGACAAGATCACAAAGATAAGCAGGTTACTTTTGGGTTTCTACGTATCAAGGATAGAAGGTATAAAATTACTATCTTGTCTGAAGCTCTTTCAGACTGAAACAATAATCTACCGCTTTTACCAGTGGGATGCCAGAGTATTTAACAATTTGCAAATATCCCTGTCAATGTTGCTCATTATGCAAGAAATAAACTATAACAAAATTACATTGTAAAACAGTGTGGCACTTCTTTGAGGGCTAAGTGGAAAACAGTTGCCAGGAGTCCGTTGAAAATCCCAATATGTGAAGGAATGCCAGCTGGCTGTCCACAACAGAGTAAGACCAAAAAGTGATATTTTCTGAACAAACAGTAAGGATTTTGCATGGCTCCTGACAAAAGGTGCATAGTCACTAAGGGGAAACTGTCACATTGGGACCACAAGCTACACAGGGAAAATGTCCAGGGAAGCATGCTTGTTTGGCAGCTCCATCGTTTCTCCATCCTACCAGCTAAGGAGGGGTTTCCATTTCTTTTTCTATTTTCTCTCTTCACATTCTTAATTTTCCTCAAAAGTAATTTTCATTTTTGGAATCAATGCATGCCATCAGCTGCATTCCACAACAATAAATCTTTGTGCTTCTCACCCTGTCTCAACATCCTTTCTGCGAAAAGATTTTGAGTTGGTACTGCTGGCTCACACTCAGTTGAGAGAACCTTGGATTCAAGACATTTTAGAGAATAGGAGGTCAAGCTGCAGGCAGGAAAAAAGAAGGCTTTCATGTCCTTTTTACATTGCTTTTATACAGAGTTCAGCAACTTTTATTTATATATTTGAAAATATGTCACTGTCAGGGAAAGACACCACCTTGGCTTTGAGCTTCACCTAGAGATTAAGCACCAAGTGTTCCTGAGTTTGCAGGTTATGAATTCTTAATCCTGGAGAAATCTCATCTGTAAATGCTTTCATTTAAAATTATGCTACTGACATAGCAATCGTGTGTGGTACTTTACTGAGGGAGTGGACACAACGCAAGCTGAGTTCTGGTCATATCCAGAACATGCTGTCTTTACAGTTAGCAGGAAACTACAGTGGGAAAGAATTTCATAATCACAAAGACATAGCTGCCTGTTGGAAAAAATGTGTTGGATAAGATAGAAAATAAAGCCCTGGATTAAGATGTTTTCCAACTTTTTTAAAAAGTTTGAGCAAAAGAAATTTAACCCATAATGCCACTACATACATGACTTGTATTTTGGCAGTAGCGCCAATAAATTCTTAGAAAATAAATAATGATAGCTTAATAAATGACTCATGATAAACTGAAGGTTTGTATTTGATCTTGTTTTTCTGTAATGGTGGTTTTATCCTCCCCATTTATTTATGATAATTTCAATGTTCTACTTGCCTGATGTCCAATGCAGACATTATGTCATCTCATTATTGTTAAAAAGATCCACATCAAAAAAAAAACCCAAATATTATTTAAATTAAAATACAACTTAGGATAAAAATATCTATACTGATGACCTATGCTGCGAGTATATTATTGTTCTTTCTTGTGTATGGTAACAGGATTTGAATACTTGTTTATTCTTTAGTTAAAATTAAGAAGGATGGGCTTATTTGCCAAGTAACTGACTGTATTTGGTCCGACTGAGCTGGAGTTAATTTTTCCCATAGCATCCCTCCCAGTGCTGTACTTTGCATTGAGAGCTGGAAGTTGCTGATAACACACACGTATTGTGGCTACTGCTGCATAGGGCTCACACAGTACTAAGGCTGGTTTTCAACATCCCTGCTCCAGTGGGATGGGGTGGACAAGATCTTGGGAGGAGACTCGACTGGGACAGCTGACCCAAATTGACCAAAGGGATATTCCATACCATATGACATCAGTTGAACTATAAAATCTAGGAAAAGGAAGGTGGGCAGGGGGCATCACCTTGTCCTCCAAAACAACCTCTAAGCATTTGGAGCCCTGCTTCCCAAAAAGGGCCAGACATCACCTTCTGACGGGAAGTAGAAGCATGCCGAAACCCAACAGAGGCCACGCTGAAAAGACAAGCTCTGATTTTGCCAGGACTCCTTCACAGGATTTGTGCTACAGTGCAGCCCCTGTATAGTTCTTTTAATGTATCTAATAGCCAGTAGGATAGATCTTGTCCTAGAAGTATGGGAATTCCCTTCCATCTTTATGGAAGTTGTTGCACAATGATATAAACATCACCAAGTCTTGATTTTAAAATGTTAATTTGTCTTCCCAAATTACCACACTCACATATGGCTCATAATTGCAGTATCATGGAGTGTCAATTGAGCAAAACAGATGTATTTTTCAAAAAACTGTGACACTGTTTACAAAAGCACTCTATTCTCCATGGGTGCACATGCTGCTTCTATCTTCTGCTTCAGTACCTACATACTGATACTACCGAACTAAATGCAAATTTTCTGCTTCAAGTATATACAACATTAACATTCAGGCCAGCAAATCACTTCATTCTGAGAGTGTTTAGATGTGGATAATGCTTAATAAACCAGTTAAAGCAAATGCTTGTGCATAAAGCAACAGACCAGGATTTCCTATAGAACCTACAAGAAACCTAAAGAAAGGCATTTTTATATTACTTAGATTAGTCAGAAATTAGGGAAAAAACTAACGAAGTACAAAATGGCTTCAAATATAGTAGTTGGGAATGACAGCTTTGGTAAATGACAGTCTTTTCCCATTAAGTTTTGAATTTGTGACTTCAAAGGGATCTGCACATCTCTGGTAGCTAGTATGAAGTGACAAGTTGCTCTGAAACTACTCCGTTGACCTTCACAAGCTTTAAATTTGGTCACGATGCATTCCCTGCCTAAGATACCCTGCTTCGCATAATCCTACGTGAAAGGTGGTGTTTGTCAGTTCTTGATTAAATCATCCTGGAGATCTAGTCCTACACTCTCCTTTGGAAAAGGCCAAATGTTGGACAACATTTTGGTACTGCTATTCTTACAAAGATTTGTTTTGCTACCGTCTCTTTACTATATGAATACCATTTTACCCTAAGAAAGCTTCAAGGAAATCAGAGTTATTTCGTGCATTTCAGATTAACAGAATCCCAGAATCAGAGAATTGTTAAAACTTCTGAGATCAAGACCAACCTATGTTCCAANTTTTGGTACTGCTATTCTTACAAAGATTTGTTTTGCTACCGTCTCTTTACTATATGAATACCATTTTACCCTAAGAAAGCTTCAAGGAAAACAGAGTTATTTCGTGCATTTCAGATTAACAGAATCCCAGAATCAGAGAATTGTTAAAACTTCTGAGATCAAGACCAACCTATGTTCCAACACAAAGTGCCACATCCAGCCTTTCCTTAGAACACCTCCAGGGAGAGTGACTCCACCACCTTCCTGGGCAGTGCATTCCAATGCCTGATCACCCTCTCCATGAGGAAATGCTTCCTGATATCTAACATAAACCATCCCTGATGCAGTTTCAGGCCATGCCCTTTTGTCCTGTCACCAGCCGCCTGGAAGAAGAGTCTGGCCCCCACCTGACTACGACTTCCTTTCAGGTAGTTATAGAGAGTGATAAGGTTCCCCCCTGAGTCTCCTCTTCTCCAGGCTGAACACCAGCTCACTCAGCCTCTCCTCATCAGACTTTCCCTCCAGTCCCTTCCCCAGCTTCGTTGCTCTCCTCTGGACCTGCTCCAGCACCTCAGTATCCTTCTTGAAGTGAGGGGCCCAAAACTGCACACAGTACTTAAGGTGATGTCTCACCAGTGCTGAGTACAGGGGCAGAATTAGAACCCTAGATCTGCTGGCCAATTTATTCCTGATATAAGCCAAGATGCCATTGGCTTTCCATGCCACCTGGGCACACTGCTGACTCATGTTCAGCTGGCTGTCAGCCAGCACTCCCAGGTTCCCTTTCTTACAGGCCACTTATCCCTGCAGCACTGCATGGGGTTATTGTGGCTAAAGTGCAGGACCCTACACTTGGTCTTGTTAAACCTTGTATTACTGGCCTCAGTCCATTGACTCAGCCTGTCCAGGTCCCTCTGCAGCATCTCCCGACC